>RJWM01017224.1:0-15689 GCA_004363535.1 Dasyprocta punctata | reverse complement strand
TATTTTTATTTTTTAACACGTAATAGGAGAGAAAGCAGCTTCTGGCTTTGGCCATAGCATGAATACACTTTAGAAAGCCATTTTAATACTTTGATTCCTAAAGCGACATTTTGAGCTATGTTAAGATGTACTAGAGTAAGGGAAAACTCCGCCATACCCTTGCTTTTCTTTCTTCCCTCCCCGCATCACTGGAATGGATGGAAGTCTTCCAGGTTTGTCCTATACATCCATGTGGCTGGGTTTGTTTCTGAGGAACTGGCGCAGTGGTGCTTTGGTTACTTATGGGCCAAGCAGTAAGTGCTGGCTTGTCCTTTGCTTGCTTCTGTTTACAGGGTTAAGGAGAGCTGTGTTTAAAGACCTTAAAGATTCACCTCTAAAGGCTGGGATGTAATTTAGTGTTAGACTTCATGTTTAGTATGTTGTTCAATCCCTCACAGGGGGAAAAAAATCTAAAATTCTTTATTTAGATATCCTGTGGTTTTTATCTTATCCTTTATCTGACATTTGAAATGTTTTTGATAGATTCTACTAGCCTGGGGCTTAGCTATCTGTAACATGACAGCCCTCCAACTTGGTGCTGGACCCAGAGAAACAACTTAGCTCTCCAAGAGTAACCTCTGTTTTCCTTCTCATTCCAGAGATAAACCTCCTGCTCTCTTTTTGCGTGTGTGCCGAGCCTTCTTCAATCCCAAGACTCCACAACACCCCAAGCCTCCATACCCAGCCCCCAGTAAATCTTTCTGTCTGCTGCTTTACACAGGCAGGTGCTCCTTCAAATCAGCTGTTAATATGTCATTTTGCCCACCTCCCAAACTCCTCCCCCAGCCAACGTTGATAAAGGTAACTACATTCCTTTGTTCTTGTTAAGAGCTTCTACACCTTCCCGGTTCCTAAAGCTCTCCCATGCCCTCCACATTAAAGGCCTCTTTCTTATCTCTCTCGCTGTCATTTTCTCTGCACCGCTTCAGATTGAGTGCCCCAAAATAATCAAACATTTTAGTGCTTTAATAAACTTCTTTTTACCTGTCTTCACACATTTGCCTTAATGTTTTTGCTTTTGCTGTTGTTGGTACTGGGAATTGAACTCAGGACCTCACTCTTGCCAGGCAGGTGTTGTACCACTAAGTTATATCCCCAGCCTCTAATTTTTGTTTTTTGGTACCGGGAATCAAACTCAGGACCTTGCGCTTGCCAGGCCGGCGCTTGCACTGCCGAGCTATATCCCTGGCCCTGTTGTTGCTTTTTGACAAGCATACATTTTTGGATGTGGAAGGGCTAGGTCAAAGAATGTAACACTTAAAATTTACTTACCGAAAGGCCTGTGTGGGTTTCTCTTGTTCTTCTGTATATGATTAACCAATCCGACAGGGAGTCATTGGTCTGTTCCTGAGGGCGAACATCCTTTAAGACCCCCCTGGTACCTGTGAGCCATGGCTTGGTTGCTGACTTGTGTCTGTTTTTCTGCTGCGTGGCGTCCCGTTACCTGGCTGCATCAGTGTTCACCTGTTGAGGAAATCAGCACTTTGCAGTCCAGAGGGCAAGGACCTTCTCTGCCAGTTTCTTTCCTGCTGTACACAGGGATACCCTGTGTGATAACCGGGTCCAGAACACCAATATCGAATTTAACATTTAGACCTTTGGTTTGTAAAATTTAACATTTGCTTGATGGGTTTTCCCTTAGACTTTCATTTTCGATTGTTAAACTGTTTTAGGTGTGCCTCTTGGATAAAATCTTGTTAGATTTCTTGCCTTTTCTTTTTTTCCATTTAATTCCAGTGTGAGTTTTCCCCTTTCAGCAGAGGTGGTCTCCTGTCACTGAGCCATTGCCTGAGGTCTTACCACGCTGGTCTTCCTTCCATGACTTTTTCCTCTTTTCACTTAGTGGTTACATTTATATCTTTAAATACAGCAGTAGAGGTACGAGTATATTATCAACTTCTAAAATTAAAAATTAAAAAAACATGTTTCCACTCATGAGGACATTAAAAAGAATGAACTTCTCTTTTTTCTAACTCTTGCCTTCATTTTTCTGGCCTTTTTTCTTGGCACATTCTAGAATTTTTAACTCTCATACTGTAGTCAGATTATTATATGCGTCTGTTAATTGAAGAATTATAAATGCATTCTGTGGTTGCAGCTTCCACGGCGTGCCACCTGCCTCCCATCCTGGTGGGTGCTCTTGACTGAGCAGCTGATCCCCAAAATGTGGAGGGTGCGGCTCTGTAGTGGGTCTTTCACTCCCATATCCTCATTTTGGTTTCTTTAATGAAGTGTGTCCTCTACAAGATGCCGTGACTTTGTTCCCCACTGTAGTATGCCTGTCCTTGCCTATGCCATCATGCCCTTGGCTTTCCAAGATTAGGTCCCCAAGATCTTTCTTCTTTACTCTTTGGCTTTGTGACTTGCCTTAGAGGAAGCAGATGTCTTTAGATGATTCTCATGTCTTTAGGGCCCATCAGCACAATTTCCTTGGTCTGCAGGTAGCAGAGGAAGGCCATTTATGCATGTCTTTAAAGACAGCCTGTAGCAGACTCTACCCTGGCGGCTCTTGGCTGGAGAAAATGCAGTCTCCAGATATTTTCTGCTTCCCCAATTTGGCCACATGGGATTGATTCCCATTTACCAGAGCCCACAGCAAAAAGGCGGAAGTATGAGATTATTTGGTTGTTATAGTATGTATAAGAAAGACCTTCTTTACTTAGATTCTGGTGGCCTTAGCCATTTCTAAATAAAAACCAGACAGACAGTGTGATAACATGTATGGTCTGCATGGTTTATTTTCCAAACCAGGATGTATTTCAGAGTGAAAGGGAGGCACACTTCCAGACTGACTAAGAAGTAGGGAGTCTTTGGCTCTCAATATCACCTCATTCTTATTAGCAAGCAGTACTTAATTAAATTCACTGGTGCCAAGAGCAAATACAACTTTCCTGAATAGGGTGGCTTCTTGGAATAGCTGCACAGACTTAAAAAGGAAGCTTCCCAGCAGGTGTAGAGATAGCAATAGCCAGGATAATGTGTGCTGTTGAGGCACAGCCCACAGAGTCTGAGTTAACCAACCAAGATATGTGTCAGGTGCTTCTGGAATTTACGTCTCTTGTTAGGTAAGAGCAAGATGGATTGCTTTGCTTTTCTGCATTTCCCGGTACTTACTGCCCTCCCCCTTGGTGGGGCCCTACTTGTTTCGAGCCAGGAGGAGTAAATGTTCAGGGAGACTTCACAGGTTGTCTTCAGGAAGGAGGGGCAGAGCTCCAGGTGGTGAGTGGGCGTCTGGTGTAGGAAGACTTGGTGCTTGGCTCTTGTGTCTGCTTCCAGCCCAGGCACAGAGAGGCCACTGGCCTTTGGCAGGCTTGCTCCTCCTTTGTGATAATTTTTTTTTTTAACTCATTTCACTCATTTCATAGTTGCTGTATAATATATTCTTCTCATCAGAATTCAGGTAAATCTACTTTAAGGGATTTTAGCATTTTAGAGAACTAGATTTTCTTTTCCAAGAAAGCATTTGTTGCTAGTAAGTGTTACTAAAGTGTTTTTTTTTCTCAAGATAATGATTTTTTTCTGTAGGAAACCATGCTGAAAACCAAGTTTCCAGCTGAAGGCCAAGATGAAGACTCACTAGAAGGTAACCATAAGCATTGCATGCCTGTGGTTGGAGAGAAAACCCCACATCTAGGTTCCTCACTCCTTCAGTCGACTTACTAGGAACTGAGAACCTTCTGGAACATTCCAGCACAGGTGGTTGAAACCATTCCCTTCGGTCATTTGTTCTGTTTTCTGTGAAATGTTCTGATGGGCTCGGTGTCAGCTGAGCTGCCTCTATGGGCCTTTGAAGATGTGTTTCCGCCTTAAGTTTAAGATTAGCTATGGTTTGAACATGTACCCTGAAGTTCTTCTTTAGAATCCAGAGTGTCAGTGTTGAGAGGTGGGATCCCACACCGGAAACTGAACCCAAGGCTTTCACCTGGAGCTACATTGCCAGCCATTTTTAGTTCTTGAGACAGGGTGTTTACTGAGTTTCCCGTTCTGAACTTGAATTTGCCATCTTTCTGCCTCAGCCTCCTGGAGTGCATGTGCCCCCGGGCCCAGCTAGGAGCTGGGACGTTTAGAAGGTGATTAGAGATGGTGATATGGTGGAGGCAGGAGTGGGTGCTTGATAAGAGGAGGAGCCCAGCCCTCCCACCCCCTTGCTCTCCCGCCTTTCTGTTCCCTGCTGTGGGGTGAGGCAGCGGGGAGGCCCTTGCCACATGCCGCCCCTCGCGAGCTTGGGCCTCCCAGCCTCCAGCACATGAGCCAAGCACATAAATCACCCAGTCTCGGCACCGAACAGGTTAAGGCGGGGTTCCTGACACTTTAAGTGATTTTCTTTCCTCTGGGTCCTGGGACTGAACCCAAGGCCTTGTGCAAGCTACACATGTGCTCTACTGTTGAGCCTCCAGCCTAATTTCTTTTTAATTTTTTATTGCTTGTTTGATGAATGTACGGGGGATTGAACCCACGGGTTTACAGGGACTCAGCCAGCACTCTACCACTGATCTGTATCCTCCCTCTATTTAAAGCAGGGGCTTGCTGAGTTGCCCAGCTTAGCGTTGAACTTGTGATCCTCCTGCTTCAGCTCCGTATTTATTTAGGACTGATGATGAAACCCAGGACCTTCACGTTGAGTTACAGCATAGCCCTTTTTAATTTATTATTTTGAGGCAGGTTCATGCTAAGTTGATAAGTAGTCTGGGTTGGGGTGAAACTTTCGATACTCCTGCCTCAGCTTCCCAGACTGCTAGAATTACAAGTGTGTGCCACTATGCCTGGCTTTTATTGTTCTAAGGGTGGCAGGGACCAGAGGTTATGGCGGTGGCTTCCCTGTTTCCCTCTGGGGTGCTGCTTCCTGGGGACCTGCCTGGTGGCCGGCTCCCTGTGACAGTGCTTCCTGCGGTTCTTCCTCTGACCTGAAAAGAACAAAAGTTTGTCTGCCCAGGGAATGATCCTGGTTCTGAAAGCATCTTGTTTGTAGAAGGAAAGAAACTGTTTCGCTTTAAGGGAAGAGAAGCAGAGAAGAAATGCAGACAACGCCGGTGCCTGTTTCCTGTCACCTGTCTTTCGGGCCCCTTTGCCCTCCTGAGCTCCATTCAGCCTTCGTGCTCTCGGTGAGGGACGGGGCCGTGTGAGCTTGCACGCTAGCAGAAACAGAGTGCTTAAATGACTTGGGATTGACGTTTCACAGAAATCTTGTGCTGTTGTACGGTTCTCTCTTTTTTTTTTTTTTTGGTTTGTTTTTGTTTTAGTTCTCTAATTTGCACACGAACCAAAGGTGCGTATTTCAGCTGGGGGCGCAGGTGGCTGTAAAGTGTGAGCTCCTCTTCCTGCCTTTAGCTGTGCAGTCTAGAAAGGCACCCGAGCTAAAGCTGCTTTCTGAGTTCAGATGCCGGGGCTCGGATCCCACTTAGCAGCCCTGTAATTCCAGACAAGTTATTTTCCAGTGTGCTGGTTTCCCCTTCTGTAGAGCGTGTGTGTTCATACCTACCTCTCGGCATGTGTGAGCTTGAGATCTGCAGTGCTCCTAGGTCGGCTGGAGGCACCTGGCACATAACGACCATGCCAACCTTAGGTAATCACACAGCTCGAGCAACCCGGGGCCAGGGGAAGTGTGACACAAAACACAGACACCACCCACGTGGATTGTTGTAAATTTTCCAGGAGCCAAGATAGGGGGAAAGCTAGGGACAGGTGGGATGAATTTTACTGCTGTTCTTAACCTAATGTGTGGATCACGAACTAAATGTGGAGAGATGGGACCTTTAACAGGACCGCCCAATTCATATGTTGAACCTTGAGGCCAGGTGACAGTTTTAGGAAATGTGGCTTCCTAGAGGTAACGGAATTGAGGAGGCCCTGGAGATGGGGCCCCCCGGAGTGGGGTTGGTGCCCTTCAGAATTAGGAGGGAGCTAGGTTCTTCCCGGAGTCTGCTCTGTGCTACCTGGGCCTGAGAAGAGGGTGCTGTCAGAAACCTGACCACCCTGGAACCCTCATCCTGGACCTTTGACTTCAGAACCATGAAGAGTACACCTGTTTCTAAGCCGTCCAGGCTGTGGCACTTTTATCATGGCTTGGACCAAGCAAGACAATAACAAAATCTTATTCCAACATGTACTCTATAAAAAAATGAACAAGACTCTCAGTCACTTTATACTAGGTCTTCCAAATACAGTGCACATCCCAGTTTTTACCCTGGCGAAGTACCCAGCACATTAGCGGTTACTGCCTTACCTGTGTCAAAGCGTCCGTCTCAGTGACATTCGTCAGGCGCAGGGACATTGCCACCATCCCATTCCAGAACAAGCCTCATCTTAGAAAACTGAGACTGCACTTCCATGAGACAGTGGGTCCTTGTCCGCTCCTTTCCCCAGTCCCTGGCCACCGCCCTCCTCTTTCAATGAGATGCATACTTCAACCTCACATCTTGGGGCCAGCGGTGTTGACCGGGCCAGCAGCCGCTGCACCAGGAGGCTAAGGGTTGGGGAAATAGCTCCCTTGTGGGTCACACCAGGGGCACTTGGGAAACAGCAAACCAGAGTGAGGCTTTGGCTGAACTGCCATTCCCGGCCGAGAGCCAGATCCTCCCACTGAGAGTCAGTTATGTTGAATCCACCCCTATCCCGGAGTCCGATTCACCAGGAAGGATCAACTGTGTCACCCCGCTGGGTTCTGTTCTCCTGGGGGCCCTTTCATTTTTCCCAGTCATTTTTAATTTTTTTTTTTTTTTGTACCAGGGATCAAACTCACAACCTCGAACCTGCTAGGCAGGCACTTAAGCCAACTAAGCTAAATCCCCAGCCCTTCAATTTTAAATTTTGGGTGGGGGTTTTGTCTTTTTGTGAAAGGGTTTCCCTATGTAGTTCTGGCTGGCCTTGAATGTACTTCATAACCCAGCCTGGCCTCAAACTTGCAATGATCCTCCTGCCTCAGCCTCCCGAGTGCTGGGATTACAGGTGTGTGCCCGTGCCCTGGGTCTTTCCAGTGATCATTGACCCACCCTCAAGATGCCTGCCCGCCCTTGTTTCCTCTCAGGAAGGTGGATGGAAGCTTCCAGAGCTCACTGGCTTTTCACGTATTCACTTTTCTTTCGTGTGCTGCTGCCTGTGCCTGTGCTACCCGCACACACCCTTTCTCCTCATCTGCCTCCCGCTAGTTCATGTGAAATGGCCCCCTCTCCTCTCCCCACAGGGCTCGGGTCCAGGGGGCCCACAGGTTTAGGGAGAATGGGCCCCACTTCTCTCTCAGACTTGTGGTACAGCTGTGGCGGGTGGGTCACAGGCTCTGGAGTTTGGAGCTGACCACACTGCTTACCTCCTCACAGCCGCAGGTAGCCCAGGAGGGTGTGGCTCCTGACACCTTGCACCACCCAAGGGACATGCAGACAGCTTCCCGCAAAGGAAAGGAGCTTGGGGTAGGGCAGATAGACAGACATTTATTTATTTAGGTGGTGGTAGCTGGAATTGCACTCAGGGCCTTTGCACTGAGCTATATCCCCAGCCATTTTTATTTTTTAGGTTGAGACAGGGTCTTTCTAAGCCTCCTAGTTAGCCAGGCTTGGTTCAAACTTCTGATCCTCCTGCCTCAGCCTCCCAGAGAGCTGCAATTGTAGGCATGCACCACCTCACCTGACTGGGCATGACTTTAAGAAAGAACACAAATTCGGAGTCAAAATTAGACATGTGTAATTTTATGATGAGAAGCTCTCAGAAAGAAGACTGTTAGAAAGGTTTGGATGCCCAGAGACCAAGAATCGGACAACACAGCCTCCAAAGACCATGCAAGGTGCTCGGTTCTGAAGTGATTGATCCAGAAGGGCACCGCACTCTGCTGGGGGCATGGTAGCAAACTAGCACAGTGGGTTAGACAGCTTCCTCACAGGTCTAGCGGCCAGAAGCTCTAGATACAGGTTCTAGCTGACCTGGTCTGCAGCAAGCGCTCTCTTCCTAGCTCTCTGGTGTCTTTTCAGCTAAGGGCGCAGATGCCATCAGACCAGGCTCCCGCCCTTGTGACCTCACCTAACACCGACCACCTCCCCAGAGCCCCATCTCTAAATGTCATCATATTTGAGAGCTGGGGCTTCAGGATGAATTTGGGAGTGAACCCCAGCATTCAGTCCCTAGTAAACCTCCAAACAATCAGCGTGAACCCACGAGAAAGTATTAGGTAGCGAATTCTGGTCCTTTGTATATCCGGGCATGCAGAAGCTACAAGGCAGGGGGCTTCAGTTACATTCAGTAGAAGGACAAATGGAATGGATTATATTTAAAAAAAAAAAATTCAGTGGTCTTCAAAACCCCAGAAACCTGGTAGCCTGGGGTGAAAGCCGTGTCCTGAAGCCTTCGCCATCACATCCTCCTGCCTTGTCGCAGGGTCCCAGGATGCGGAGAGAGAAGGCCAGCTGCGCCTGTGCTTCGGGGTTAGTTGCTATAGGAGATTCTTTCGCGGGCATCGGTCCGTCCACTAACTCACACTGTTTGTTTACTTGGAGTCCTGGTCCTGGCTCCCATCCGGCGTCATATCCTGCCTCCCCTTTCCCCCGTGGCATTCACCCCTCAAATGCCTCTTCAGTCTCCATTTTTCACCATCTAGATGTTTGTAGAGTCAGACACTACTACTTATTTAATCGTTAAATTTATATTTTCAAGTCTTATTGAAAGGAATTTAGAGTTTCATGCCTGTCATATTCCTGCTAATGTTTTGTTTTTTGTTTTTGGTTTTTTTTTTTTTTTCAAACTCTAGCTTTCAGCTATTCCCAGTATGTGGTGCTATAAACCTCTATTTTCCTTGTGTCCATTATTGACTTCTGCAGATCCAAATCGCCCTTTGAATATTGAGGAATTAAACAAGGAGTTTATGGCAAAAAGCAAAGAGCTCTACGACTCCCTCCTGGAGTGTCACTGGCAGCCCCGGACACGGTGCACTCCAGCGTCCTGGAGCAGGCCCCGCAGTGACAGGCTGTCTGCTCAGCGACCCAGCTGTCACGGTCATCATTTCTTGTTTTGGTTTTGGAGGGGAAAAAAGAAAAGAAAAAATTTCTCCCCAAATGGTGCTGGATGCTGTGGATATAAACTTTTGGGATTTCAACGTGATTGATGTGATGGAATGATATAAATAAACTTTCCCAGCACATCCATTCCTGCAAGTGTGGTGTTTTAAGGAAGTGCAGGCCCTGGGTTTAATCCCTGGTGCTTTAAAAAAAAAAAAAACGGTGAGTGGCAGTGGAAGACAGTGAAGATTCTCACATCTCAGCTGAACAGAAAGATTCCTAATTAAGCATAGGAAAGGTTTGTTTTACCCAAATGACCTGTTGATTTTCAGAGATAGAGGAATTGGTGTTTAATAAACATAAAAGTCAGTTCTGAAACCTCAGTGTATATCGTTTTGTTTTGTTTTGAGACAGGATCTTGCTATGTGGTTCAGGCTGGCCTGGTCTGGAACTCACAACGATCCTCCTGCCTCAGCCTTCCAAATGCTGGGATTTTCAGTGTGCACCTGACTGTGCTCCTTATCAAGTGTCTGTTCTGTGTTGGCGGGGAGGGCTTCGAGGATGAGCTTCGTGCCCTGCTGTGTTGCTTCGCCTGGGCTGGACACCTGAGGTTGACCAGGACCAGTCTCACTGAGGCGCAGGCCAGAGGGCTTTGCTCAGAAAAAAACCTGAGCAGACCGCAGATAGGGAACTTGACACAGAGTGCTGACCAGATGAGGATCCTCGCACTGGCCACGCTCAGCCTGGGTCCATGTGCAAGGCCTGCAGGGCTGCAGTGGTGTCAAGCAGTGTCCTCTGTCCCCAAGTGTGGGACAGGGTTTCTCAGCCTCAGGCCTAGTGCCATCTCGGCTGGACACAGCTCTGCCGTGGGGCCCATCTGCCCACTGTCCTGATGCCCACTGCGTACTGTAGCACTGTTACACACCCAGCTGTGACAACCAGATACTGTCCAATGTCCCCTGCCGGCAAGATTGCTCCAATTTAGAACTGCAGGAACAGGGCGATGCTTTTCAGACTCCAGGGTGTGCCTGTCTTTTAGAATGCTCCTTTGGACCCAAGCTCAGTTTCTGCTGAATGTTTGTCTCTTTTGCCCCACTGTATACCCCAGAAATTGTATGTCCAACCATTGTAATTAGGGAATTTTCTTTTTAAGCCACTCTGAATTTCTGTTATTTGTAACAAAAGCATCCTAACTTACACAGGCAACAGGCAACGGGAGGCACAGAGTTTGATGTCCTTGAATCCAAAGGAGGCCCGTGCCTCCTGTGCCTGGATTCTCAGCTGTTTGGGAAGCTGAGATAGGAGGATCACAAGTTCAAGGCCAACCTGCCCAATTTAGCAAGACCTGAGCCAAGGATATAGCTCACTGGCACAAGTGCCTGCCTGGCAAGTACAAGGTCCTGAGTTTGATTCCCAGTACCAAAAACAAAACAAAACAAAAATTTAACAAGACCTTATCTCAAAACCAGAAGGGATGGGGTGTGGCTTAGTAAGAGAGAACTTGCCTAGTGTGTGTGAGGCCCTGGGTTCTTTCCTGGCATTACCAAAACAGAACCCAACGGTCTTTCTCAAGCTGCGGTCATACAGTAGCTGAGGTCTTCTGTGGATGTGAACTTAACTTTAAAATGAAAAATTTCTTCCTCTTTTGCACCAGCCACATTTAAGGTTTCAGAGCGATGCATGGCTAAGTGCTACCAAATTAGGCAGCAGACAACAAAATATTTCTGTCCTAGACCAGCACTAATCTCATAGAAAAGGGGAAGAGGAATCTGAGATGAAGGCAGGTTAATTTCTCAACTTTCTTTTTTAACACCTTTTTTTCCTAGTACATTAAAAGAGCAAGACTGTTTTTGTTCCTTCTCCTTCCCTCCAGAACCAGTTTTCCCCTCCCTGGGGGCGCTGTTGTCCCTGTCAAGAATGCCCAAGTCAACCTAATAGTCATGAGTAATTTCATGCAGGGCTTTTAAATTGACATAGAGAATCTAAATTTTATTAAAACTGTTGGGAGCCAAAGTGAAATGATTCATGCCTGTAATCGCAGCTTCTTGGGAGGCTGAGGCAAAAGGATCACAAGTTTGAGGTCAGCCTGAGCAATTTGCCAAGATCCTGACTTGGAATAAAAAGTGCTGGGGATGTAGCTCAGTGCTCCGTGAGTTCAGTCTCTAGCATTGGAAAACAAGGAAACACACAAAAGATATATTGGGAAGCAACTAGAGGGTTTTCAGGAGGGAACTGACAAGGTCTATTTTGTGTCTTTAGAGAGTCACTTAGGTGATTTTCTGTGGAATGTAGCTTGGGGAGAGGCTGGACTTTTATCCTAGGATGGTGGAAACAGATGGGGACAACTGAGATGGGCTTTGAAACAGCAGCTCTTGTTGATGGTAGCGAAGTCCCCAGGCTTAGCCCAGGATGCTGGTATAATTGCATGTAGGGTGGTTCCATGAACCGAATCATAATTGGGAGACCTGCACGGTGGGGGTTTATCAGAAGTTCGCTTATATGTTAGACTTGACCTGCAGCAGGAACTGCTGAGCTGCCTGAGGTGTCAACTCTACTCGTGTCCTTGATTTGACCTCTACGGGGAGCTGCCTCAGTACCATTCCATCCACTTTGACCTTCTCTGCACAACACGACACATCTGAGAGTTCCCTGCGCTGGAAAACCCACTGAGAGAGAAGGCCACATGCATATCTTAGCCAGCGTCTTCTCTAAGAGGAAACAAGCGAAAGGAAGAACTTCTGCAGAAACTGAAAAATGGCAGGATGGGCTTTGTGCCTCTTTTGGGGGACAGTTTCACTATTTTAAAGAGAATAAAACCCAACAAAACAAAACAGAGTAAAGCCAATCAAAACAAAGCAGTGAAATTGGTACAGAACTTTGAAGCATGATAATAGGAAATCCACAATGGCTACCATAGTATACCTTGTTAACTTCACAATAGTTGTCCATTCCATCAAATAAACAAAACAGTATAAAACCAATCAAAACAGAACATTGAATAAAACAATAAATTGGGACAAAACAAAACAGAATATTGGATTTCAAAAACAAGACAGAAAGAAATACCCTGTATTTGCTATATTGCATGATGTTATTCTCCTAATAGATGCTCAGTCTACTGGCTTTAGGCCTGCAAAATAATTGAACAATACTAGCATTTAGTTGTTTTTGTACCTCAGTAGCTATCAACTCAGGCTGTTCTCTGAACCAGCCAGTTGCTTGAGGGCTGGGGGGTGTTCTAGATGCTCAGCCTGCGCACTGGTCAGCTCATGGAGAGGGCAAACTGACTTTTTCTTCCTGAGCCCCACATGATTTGTGCGGCTTACTGGAAGGGTGAGCTGGCTTCTTGATGTGCTCCTCCCAGACCCAGCATGGCTCCTTTACACCTTCATTCTTGAAGTTCAGAGTACCAAACTGATGTGAGTGAATATATATATCTTAATATAAAAGAAAAACACATGCAAAGTGAAGGTACCAAAAATTAGGTGATAGTTACATGCTTTTTTCCCCTAACTGGATTTTTATGATACTATGTAGTGAAATACAGTGAAATGTCTAAACTCTTGCACTGAGATGTCCCTGTTTACCACACCCCGAGAGGAAAGGCACGTCCCCTCCTGGTGCTCCTTTGGATAGGTGGTTACATAGTGGCCCCACGTGAATCCCCTCTGAGTGACCCTGCGTTAATGCTGGGTGTGACAGCCAGACATGCTGTCACCATTGGGCCATCAGCAGGTGTGATAGCCACAGAAACTCCACCGTACACTCACACGGGCTTTGCTGTCTTGCAACCTGTCTGCCATCGTGTGAAAATGCCCACCAGTGCTAAAGGGCCAGAGGCTGGGCAGAGACCCGAAGTGGCAGCCAGCACCAACAGACAGACATAAGAGAAGTTATGCTGGGAATGTGAAGAGTAGAAAATGCCACTCCAAATTATGCCTTTTTTTTTTTTTTCAGCATAGGGGTTATTTTGAACTGATTAAACAGCAGATAGAGAAGCTTTGAAAACCTTTTGTAAGAAACATTCACATCTGTTATCAAGGATAAAATCAGGCCAGGGACATAGCTCAGTGGCACATCACCTGCCTGGCAATATACGATCCTGAGTTCGATTCCCTGTAACTGCCCCCCCCACACACAAATGCTTTCAAGAATAAAATCAACCTAGTTGAGAACAAAGAAAATCACAATTATTGGGAGCTAAGTAGGACTGCAGATGGGGATGCACAGGTTGAAACCATCTCAAAAATGTGCCCCTGGGTGGTACAAGGTGGTGACTAGATTGATAGTTCTAATCCACAAGGATATTGGTAACTTAGTGTCTTAGCTCCTTTTCATTAGTTGCTGAGGCAAAACACCTGACACCCAAAATTAGGGAAGGAAAGGTTTATTTCTTACAGTTCTCAGGGGTTTCAGTCCATACTTAGTTGGCTCCAAGGCAGTATGGTGTGGCAGGGCAGCCATTCATGGCAGCCGCCAAACAGCAAGGCAAATCAGCAAAAGAGAGGTAGATGCACCTTCCTCTCACCCTTACACTGTATGTTGGCTCCACCCCTAGGTGGGTGCAACACTTACATCACCAATCCCAGCGCCAGACAACAAACCAATCACAAATGCCAAACTCAGCCCCGTCCAAATTGCATGAGGCCTTGGGGGGACACAGGATCAAACCAATACATTTAGGAGTTGTGATCAGTGCTGACAAATGTTAAGCTGTCTTGTAAGAAAGGGACTAGGTACAGTCTTGGTCTCTGGTAACCAGGGTAAAGAGTCCATTGTACAGAAGGTCAGTAGAGGTTAACGATGTTCAAAGGTGGGTTCACATAGGGTGGGCACATCTGTAGCCTGGATCAGCTGCTTGGCTGAGGCTGAGATCTGATTAACCAAGGTCTGCCAAACCCATTTTAAGTTCCCCAAACCAGTGCTGCTCAACTTTGATTTTTTTTTCTTTTTTGGTAGTACTGGAGATCAAACCTAGGACCTCTGCACTAAGCTGCATCCCCATCCCTTTTTGTTTATTTTTTTATTTTAAAACAGGTTCTCACTAAATCACTAAGGTGTCCAGGCTGGGCTCCATCTTGCTCCTCCTGCTCAGCCTCCTAGAGTAGTAGGGTTCCCCCACTGATTTCTTTTTTTAACTTAGCAATCTCCACTTATAAGTGTGTTGTCCTCCTGGAACCAGGAAGAGAAGGATGACTGGATCAATAGGAACTCTAACCAGTGGGGAAGACACCCAAGTCTGAGCTTAGGTGAACCTTCCCCATGTAGACTGTGCATGACTTGTCTCTCTACACCGTTTCTCTTTTGAGTGAAAGATGGTATTGAAACCTGAAATCTGAGCCACCTCCTTCATTAACTGTTACCTCATTTTCTCTGGTTGTCTCCTATGTGTGTAGGAGAAGCTTATTATTCATGAGGCATCTGTGGTAATAAGCTTCTGCTCTTCTCTTGTTCATCTGTCTTGTAGGAAAATGATTGACTACCATCATAGTCTTTCTGTCCTAAAAACTGTTGGCAGGTGGAGGAAAATTTATTTTCCCTACCCTATAGAATTGTTAGATGCCTGTAGCCCCAGAGGGGAGACCAGGGGACCAACCCGTACTGCTGATCATGTTTGATGTTAACTCCACAGAAGTCATGTGATGATTTGGCAGTGAAATGAAAAGGACACAAAAAACAAATTAGCAGGGCAAATTTTTGAATTTAGTGAAGCAAATCTTTGTTGGTAGAGAAATGATCACAAATGTATTTTCTCATATGTTTGTTTTAAAGAAACAGTTTATTTCATTTGCATCAACCTTGTGTGTAAATATAAAGGAAAATATTTATAAGGACAGGTTAGATTTGACCCGGAAGACATAGAGGGCTAACCCCTAGCACAGAAAAATCCATTGTAAAATTTTTGAATAAAAATCGTAAGTGGTAATTGTAATTGTTTAACGGCAAGTTTTATGTACCTTAATGATGCCAACCTTATGGCTCTTATCAGCGGTGTTTCAGATTCAGTAAAACATAGCGTGTGGGTCTGTAAGGGATGTGGCATCACATGTGGCTTGCTGGGAATGTGAAGTCAGAGTTCGCAGGTTTATATTGAGCTTTGAAAGTCGTGGGTAGCGTTGCACCATCCCTTTAGTTTAGTGGTGCAATATGTAATGTGATATCCAGAACTTGGTGAAACTTGATTAACAGGATACTTCCACACATATAGATAGTTAAATTAATTAATTAATTAATTAATTTTTATTTATTTTTCTTTATTTTGGTACTAGGGATCAAACTCACAGTCTCGTGTTTGCCAGGCAGGCGCTTGTGCCCTTGAGCTAAATCCCCAGCCTGATACTTAAATTTATTTATTTATTTTTGTGGCACCGGGGATTGAGCTCACAGCCTCACACCTGCCAGGCAGGTGCTTAAGCCACTGAGCCAAACTCCCGGCCCTAGTTTTTTTGAGACAGGGTCTCACTATGTAGCTTAGGCCAGGCTTGCACTCGCATTGTAGCCCAAGCCAGCCTCAAACTCACAACGCTCCACCTACCTCAGCCTCCTGAGTGTTGGGATTAAAGATGTGTGCCACCACGCCTGACTTCTGATACTTAAATTTAAACCAATGAATAAAAACAAAAAATTAAACTGTGTGTCATGGTACATGCCTGAAATCCCAAAACTCTAGGT
>RJWM01017223.1:0-43588 GCA_004363535.1 Dasyprocta punctata | reverse complement strand
CATTGAACAAGGATTTTCAGAGATGTAGAGGAAAACCATGTGTTGTAAGGACAGAGGCATAATTGGGATGTTGACAGCGCTTAGTGTCTGGGGAACTTAAGTGGGCTCTGGTGGGCCGGGCAGAGGGAGTGTGAGATATGTTTGGTGAAGCAAGAAAGGAGTGGATGATGTGAGCCTTGCATGCTGGAGTCAATCTGCCAAACAAGAAAGATGCCAATCCTGATGTGGAATCTCTGTGGGTTGGGTGTTTGTCCTGGGACTCCCAAACTTGGGGAGAATTTAGGGTACAAACACAGATCAGTGCAAGTGTGTGGACAGGTATTGGGGATGCAGTGGAGATGGAATTTCATTTGAGTTATTCTGGTTTGATCTGCATTAATTTTAATTTAGTTGAGAGTATTAATTCAACATTTATTAGTAATTGGTAATTAGTTCCAACTCAAGCCAATGCTCCTGGGACTGATTGTCAGGCTGTGTGATTGCTTCCCCACTAGGAGAAAGGAAAAAAGTTTGGTAAATGTTGGATTGGTGGGGAAAATTAGATATTTTTCTCTTCAGTCCATCAATTTTGTTATTGTCAGTTGCTGCCCCGGTGGCTGTCATATGGCCCACATAGTCCTGACAGTTCTGTCACAGCTGGCAAGATCGGGGATGAGAGGGAATGCTGGGAGGGGAGCCCAGGAAAGAGCACGCCAGAATGGCTGGTAGGGAGCACCAGACCCTTGGCTCAGCCATCTCTCACCTGTTGCCTCCAACTCATTTCTACCCCTCTTTCCAGGTGCTGTAGTTGCCTTTAGCAGAAACGCATGAGCTTCCCCTTGGGGCCTGCCACCTGCTCCCCTCTCATCTGTGGTGATACTAGAGCCATTGCTGCGATTCACCACCTGCTGCCTCATCTGACCCCTTGTCTCCACAATCCTCCACCTCTTCACCAGATGCCAGTTGGGGACCTGCAGGGAGGGTAGGGAAAGCATGTTGAGCCTATTGGCATGAGTGAGTCACTGTGTGTGGGAGCAGATGACAGAATATGACTCAGTAAGGGAACATAATGTGGATCAAGACAAGGGTTTGCACAACTTCAACTGCCCAAGGAAACATGGAAACTCAGGAGACTTGGAGCTGGTACCCACAGACACCATACTGACCCGGTGGCCCTTCCCATCTTGGGTCTCTCTGTAGGTCACCAGAGTATATGCTGTGATCTTCCTGATCTTATTTGATTAACATTCTTTGGTGCTTCCCCGTGTATTTTGTCTTGGTCCCTTTAACTCTTCCTTGCCAATGAGGTTGGTGAATAGAAATGTGGAAATTCTCAGCAAATGGCTATCAGATCCACACCTACCCAAGGGGTATGGAGCTGGTGGTGTGTTCTGGTCTGAGTTTGAGAGCAGAGTTTGCCATGGGAAAATATTCCTAACATTTTGTCTTAATCAATGGATATGATGATGGCCTGTGTGGGCCTCTCTTTGTGGAATATGAGGAAAGGAAATTCTCCTGGCTACTATGAGCTGCTGCCTTTCTTCTGTGGCCAGCACCATAGCAGGTGCAGAAGGCACAGTGGTCCAGGAAGACCAGACCATGTAGAGAAAAGTAGTGGGGGTGCTGCCACAAGCCACACAGTACTGACAATCACCTGCTCCAGGGCCTTTGCACACGCTGTTTCCTTCATGTGGAAGGCTCCTCCCCTTTATATGATGGTTAATGCCCACACCTGCTTTAAATTTTTGTTCAGATATCATGTTCTTAATGAAGCTTCCCTGACCATACTGTTTAAAACGTCACCCTGTCTCCAGCATTTCGAATACCCCTTTTCTGCTTTATTTCCTTTGATACTACCAATCATCATCTAACACACTGTATCTTTTACTTATTTTCTACATTTGTCTTATGCTTTCTTGCATTAGAATACAGGCACCATGAGCTGGGGACTCAGTCTGTTTCGTTCACTGCAGTCTTTCCAATACCTAGACAAGTGCATGGCATGAAGAAGGTGCATGATACAGCTTAGCGGAGTTAGTGAATTAGCCAAAACGATTTTGAGTGCTATTAGAATAGATTCTATGCTGAGCAATTGGTCATACACTGCATGGGATGGAGTGACAAAAGCCCGGACTGGAATGTAGGACTATAGGGCTCAAGCAGTAGCATGAAAAGAATAGCACCTCACTGTGTGTTCGCAGGCTGCAGTGATCACCAGAAGTGACATCACTGTACACATGACGACAGGCCTCCTTCAGCGTGCCCGTCCTGACTCCACCACTTTGGAGCTGCACTTGGGTTGTGGCGGTCAGATTAAGGTTGGGGTAGGCAGAGGTGGACGGCAGAGGATGTGAGTCCTACGCTGAGCTCCAAATGTGCGGGGAACAGCACCGGCAAAAGCTGAGAGGAAAAAGGCATCGGGAGCGGAAGAGGGGCAGGGCCTCCCTGGTGGTCATTCTGGTGCTAATTCAAGGCTGGAGACACTGGGGAAGGTTCAGCCTGCTCTGACCACGACTCCTCAGGCTGCTGGCCTTGTGTCCTCTTCAAGATGTGCTTGTTATGAGGAGCTGTGACCCAGGGCTGTGTTGCTGCCCGCAAAGGTAACACATGGCCCTGAGGCAGTGAGACCTCCTCAGAGCAGGGGCCGGGCCAGCAGAGTTCAGCCTTTTTCCCAGCCTCTTGCCTCCTTGTGCGGCTCAAGGTTCAATTTAGCTGCCCGCCACCTTCTGCCCATGTGATAACGCTTTGGTTTTAGCTCTCATTCTTATCTAGTTTCTTGTGTCTTAGTGTCATTCTCAGAAGAGAAAGCATTTCTGAGGCCCTTGGAGAAGTCTGTGGTTGGAAGAATTACTTGTCCACCTGTCACCCACACCTCTGTGGCCCTGGAAGAAGACAAAGCCATATGGAGTGTGGGGAGCAGGTTTTGCCTTTTAGTGCTGGGAGGCAAGGAGAATTAACCTCCGAGGCAGCTGGGAAGAGAAGGCCAAATAGTCAGGGGTTGAGTACAAGTCCTTAGCACCATCTTGCAGTCCAGACCTCCCAGGAGTAGATTCTGTGAGAAAGCAAGAGAGCCATCCCAATAGTGACCCTGCCTGCACTTTAAACTTCATCTTCACTGTCCCTTCATTTCAGCCCAACTCACCCACTCACTGTCGCCAGTGCTCACCACTACCCATGCCGCCTCTGCCTGCCTCTTCTCCGTTGATTCAAGACCCACGGTCCTTTGAAGTTCAGCCCTGCCCCTCACTTCTCGCCTGCTTCCTTACCCACTTCAGCCTCCTCCCCATTTTTCCTCCTCTCCTCTCCTCTCATTCTTATGTCTCTTTCATGTCATTGCAGCCCTGGTGGCCCTTAATTTAAATCATTTGGTGATAGGGACCTCTTGTATCATTAATTCTGGCAATTTTTGATTAAAATTTTTTTTTTACTTTTTTTATTTTAAAGATACTAAAATCCAACAAAGCTGGGTGTGGTGGTGCACACCTTTAATCCCAGCACTCAGGAGGCTGAGGTAGGAGGAGTGTTGTGAGTTTGAGGCTGGCTTGGGCTACAACATGAGCACAACGCTGGCCTGAGTTACATAATGCAACCCTGCCTCAAAAAACTAGAGCTGGGAATTTGGCTCAGTGGCTTAAGTGCCTTCCTAGCAGGCGTGAGTTTGTGAGTTCGATCCCCGATGTCAAAAATAAATAAATAAATAAAATAAAATAAAATAAAATCCAACAAAACATAACAGAACAAAGTCAATCAGAACAAAGCAGTAGAACTGGTACAGAACTTCAACGAAAGACACCAGGAAAACAACCACCACAGCATACCTTGTTACTTTCAGAATAGTTGACCATTCCATCAGGTATAGTAACATCAAACCAAAAACAAAACACAACAAAACCAATAAAAACAGAGTATGAAATAAAACCAAAAAAAAAAAAATCAGGATAAAGCAAAACAATGAGAACAATATTGGGCCTCAAAGACAAGACAAAGAAGAATCCCCCGTATTTGCTACATTGCATAGTGTCATCTTCCCAAGAGATGCTCAGACTGCTGGCTCCAGGTCTACAAAATCAACTGAACAATACAAGCGTTTAGTTGCTTTCTGTACCATAGTTGCTGTCAACTTAGCCGGTCCTCTGAACCAGCTAGTTGCTCAGGGGGTTGGGAGGGCGGGGGCGGGAGTCCTTGATACTTAGCCCACGCGCTGGTAGGCCTATGAAAGGCACATCTCTTTCTCCTCCTGGAGTCTGCACCGGTCACGCACACTCACCAGGAAGGCAGGCTAGGTTGTCTTCTGGTTGGAGCCTCCCTGCTCCACGTGGGGGGATCTCGAGAGGCACATCTCTTTCCTTCTGGCAATTTTTGTGCTTTGTTTTCTAATTGATCAACAAGACAAACTGTGGCACTGGGGTCGAACTCACAACCTTGTGCCTGCCAGACAGGCACTTAAGCCACTGAGCCAAACTCCCAGCCCTAGCTTTTTGAGGTAGGTTCGCACTATGTAGCTCAGGCCTGCCTTGTGCTCACGTTGTAGCCCTAGCCGGCCTCGAACTCACAACGCTCCTCCTACCTCATCCTCCCGAGTGCTGGGATTAAAAGTGTGCGCCACCTTGCCTGGCTAACAAGACAAATATCTTGAATGTGCCTCCCCACTCCTTTGCTGGACACACAAATTCCTCATAGATGGCATAATCATTTACTTTGGGGGCTGGAAGGAGTTTTCACCACCATCAGGTCAAATAACCTCATTCTAAGATGAGTAAACTGGGATCCAGAGAAGAATATTTTCCTGACATCATGTGGTCAAGGTCGGAGCAGGGACTGGAAGTTAAGTCTCTTAGCTCTTTGTCAAGGCAAAAAGAGAAAAGGTTTTGCCTGTGAAGTTGGAACCATCTCTTCCCTTAGGGACCCAGACCCTGCTATCTTACCGGAGTCATTTTTCCTTTTAGAGACAAGCATTTCTCCCTTGATTTCTTCTTTTACAATTCAGATTCCTAAGAGATGGGTTCTGCGGCCCAGGCTGGCAAAGCTGGGCCTGTTTCTCCTTGGAAGAGAGGGAGGGGGGGCGAGGAGGAGGCTTACAAGCTCTCCTACCTCCCAGCCTGGCTCTGGCCAGCACACAGTGTCTGTTTCCTGACTGACAGGTGCACCAAATAAAAGCCAGCCCTGGGTATCTGGAGAGAATTAAGTCTCAAGGAAATATTTATTATCAGGATTCCGCTGCTGTGAGAGGGAAGCAGGTTAAGCTGGGCAAACAGCAGACTGAGTGGGACCTGACTTTCCCCAGATGCAGGGGAGGCCTGACCTTCAGGGCATGGTGATGCCAGACCCAGGCAAGGGCATAGCTGTGATCCGGGTTGACCTCACCCCGTTTGGCCTTGGAGAACATCCTGAGAGACTGACATGCATGTGCAATTGTCCCCAGTTACAGGTGGGAAGAGTGGGAGCCACAGTAGCTAAGTAAGTAGGTACAGAGGATGAGGAAGCTTTCTGCAACAGCTCTGGCCCAGGACTAGGCTTTGCCCTTCAGCGGGTGGGTGTTTATTCCAAACTTCCTAGGTTCTCTGGGTTTCTTCTCTTGTCATGACAGGCACATGTTTGCCCCTTCTGTGGGCCTGGTCATTTCCAGGACCACTAAAGGGACTGTAATGCAAACCCGCTCCAAAAAGCTCATCAGAGCAATGACCTCCGTCAAGGGCATTGCAGGGAGTCACTTGGCTGTGTTATGATTTATATAATGAAATTCAAAGCTTGTGCACTTGGTGTTTAGGAAGGAAATCTCCACAGAGCTGCTGGGTACAGCCTGAAGTAACTTCAGCCTTCCCAGGTCCCCTGGCTCAGAGGCTCAGATGCCTGATTCCGGGTTCCTGGGTGTACCCCAAGGTGTTATTCGTTGAGAAGAGACAGAGCTGCGTAAGCCCAAATGTCCAGCTTCCATGGCCCACATTGAGCATGGAGCCCTGTGGCCCCTGCCTTTACCTCCCTCACCAAGCAGGGCAAATGCCCAGATCCCTCTGCCATTCTCAGGGAGACCCAGCTCCAAGCCCCGAGCCCCCTCCTGCCCAGCTTCTGGGTCTCTGAGCTGGCTGTGTCCCTTTCTCTGTGTCTTCAGTGAACACTGCCATGCAGGGAGGCTGATTTGCCAAGCCTTGCTTGAGTCTCATGCTAATAGGTCCCCTGGGGATGGCAGGCGAGGGTGGGGGCTGGCGCAGGGGAGGCGGCTGCACAGCTGGTCCCCACCCAGGCACAGAGCACTGCAGCCCGCAGAGCCAAACGCTGCTGAGAGCCCCTGATCAAGGTCATTCACACCTCCGGGAGGACAAGCCAGGCTCGGGGCAGCGATAGGTTGCCATGCGGGCCCTCTAGGCATTACAGAGGCTGCCTTGGTGAACCTTAGACTTCTTTTTGCCATAGGGACATTCTAGTGCTGATTTCAGAGTGAAACTCTGGTGGCTGACCATTCCAATAGAATTGAAGTCAGAGGAAGAGAAAATGACCATTTATTAGGACCATTATAGTGGAGGATGGTGGCTTCTTCCTGGATCATCTCATTCATTCCTCCCATCAGCCCAGTGCTACAGGCAGCACTACTCTAAGACACAGACTACAACTCAGAGAAGCCAAGCAGCTGGCCTAGGGTCACACAGCTGGGAGGCAGAAGGGGAATTCTGCCTGGCCGACCACCCTTCCCATTTCACTGCACCAGGGGTCTAAACCAGGGAAAGGAAAGCCAGGAATTGGAATCATATTTGTCAGTGGGCAACAGGGGGCCACATTTCTCCTTCCCCTTTGCCCAGGTTGGGTGAAGACCCTCTTTCTGTCCCGCCTCTGTGCCACCTCCCCCAACCTGCTCCTCCTTCTGTGGTCCCAGCCATGGAATTTCTTCTGCTCAGGAAAGAAGTGAATCCTCATTTCCTGGCAGCAGAAATCGATAATTTATGAACTATTGCTCCAGCCAGAGCAGAGAGCAATATTTTTTAATGCATTTTAAGATCCAGTATTAACAAGTCCTCTAAAGGGCGAAAATATTTGAATGAGGAGAAATGAATGTTTTACGAATCAGAAGTCGAACAATGCTCTGAAGTGGGCTGGGGCATGGCTGGGGAGGCGGGGGGTTCTGAACTTGGGCTGGCTCACTGTCTTGAGTTTCTAAGCCCAAAGCCACCACTGGGGGACATGCTTTGGGCAGAGTGGTGCAGAGCTAGACTCCACCAAGCGTCTGAAGGATTTACATCCAACGTATGTTATCCTGCATGTCCAACTCTAAGATGATTGTGGATACTAAGTGCCAGCCTCTCGGGACCTGCTCCTCCAGGATAACTGGCCCTCCAAGCCTTCCTGCCCTGGTAGCTGTAGGCGGGCACTGTCTGCAGCAGACTGGGTTATTGTACAGCCACTCTTTACTGTACCGTCCTCATCACAGACAAGTACACAGCCTGATCCTGTGGACTTGGTTCTGGCAGAGGAAACTTGGGTGGCCATGACCTACAGCCCATCCAGCTTGCAGTCTTGGTGTCAACAGGTACCTCCTGCTCCTTCTACCTGGATATGGGGTGAGACGCAGGTGGCGTGGTCACCCCCGCCGACCTGCAGAACAGGGAGCTCATTGAAATGAGACACTGAGAGGTGGGGGCTGTTTGTCGCATAGCATTGTCACAGAAAAGTGAGCCCACTACTCCTTTGTCCCCTGACACTCCCCCCATGCCCTGTCAGAGAAAGTCTCTTTGCAACTTAGCTGGGCTCCTGGTGGTGAAATCCATTAATTTTGAAGAGTACCTGGTTTCCCCTCAGACACGCTCCCCATTTTGAAAGCTGTCTTATAGCAGCAAATCTTGTCCTAGGGCCCTCCTCAAGCCCCCACACCCATCCCAGTGAAGTTCAACAGTTGTATTTTTGTAGCCTTTAATCAGAAAGTGGTAGCAGGAGGGTCAAGGCAAGAAAAAGCGAGTATGAATTAGTTACCCTTTGAAATTGATTACATTTTAGTGTCTATTTTATACAATAGAACAGCAGTTTATAAGCAACTGCAAAGCAGCGTGCAAACAGCAAAGTGTCGGATTTGTTCTATCAGGGCTGGAATCACTGCAGATTCACGAATTCCTTGCAATCAGATTCACAGGTACTGGGAAGGGAGAGTGAATTTTGTATATCACAGACTGTGTCCCAGCAAGCCACGTCAGCCCCCTAGACCTCAGTTTGTGCTTCTACAAAATGGTGACAGTACACCTATACCGCAGGGCCTCTCCAGCACTAGGCTTAGAGTGTTAATGGTGGAGCATGTGGTAGTTGGGAAAGTGCCCCTTTGTTCTATCCATGCTGCTTTTTCAGTCCTGTGACTGCAGGTTCAGAGCTGACTCAGCCTCAGTTTTCTCATCTGCCAAATGAAAAGCACAGTTCTTATCTCAGAGAATGGAGGGGGGGTCCAGAGTTCTGAATGTGAATATTCCCAAGCAGATGCTGAAATAATTATCTTCATTTCTTCTCTGCCAATTCCTCCTACCTTTTTTTTTTTTTAACAACCATGTTCAGAGCTCAAGGTTTACCTTCTTCCAGTAGCTTCCCCAGGTCCCTCACTCTGAGTTCCCTTTCTCTAGAAGAAAGCTCCTCTCGGAAATGCATTCATCACCAGATAAAGACCTGACAGCTGATGTCAGTTACAGAAGACTTAATAGCAAATTAATTCAAGATCCTGTTTACACGCATCAGCCATGATCATGTACTGCTTTGACCTGCAGTCTTGTGCCTTAATTAAAGCAATCAGTGTGTGGCAGTGAGTGACAGTCTGGATTTCTCAGGCCTCTGCCAGTTTCACACTTGGCTGAATTACCTGAGGACGGGCTAGCTCAGCCTGTCCACACCTGGTGCTCACAATGTGACCAGGCCCTCACTAGGAGACTTTGTTATTCTTCATCATGGAATTGGGAACAGAATCCCACTGGCAGGGGCTAAACTATTGCAGAAGGAGCATTTGGCTGCAGTAGGGACCACAGCATCTTTTTTGTGCCAGCTTCGTATTTTTCACACCAATAACAGCCACGGTGACCTCCTGAGTCAGCTTCCTGGGACCAAAACACATTCTCCAAACCCATGAATCCCTGCCTGAGTCCTCTTGCCTTGATCTTTGCTCTGCCATGAGGACACTGGCAGGGTATTAATATTACTAATAGCTGGGATTGGCTGAGTCTCTGCACTTAAGTTCACTTTAAGTGTGGTGGTGAACAGCACAAGTTTTGAAAAGAAGACGCAGAAATAGCCAACAGACACATGAGAAAAATGCTCTACATCACCAATCATCAGAGGAATGCAAATTAAAACCACAGTGAGCTATCCCCTCACACCTGTCAGAACTGCTGTTATCAAAATGACAAAGCATAATCACTGCTGGAAGGATGTGGTGAAAAGGGAGCCCCTGCACACTATTGGTGAGAACATAAATTAGCAGAGTCATTAGAGAAATAGTATGGAGATTCCTCAGAAAATTAAAAACAGAACTATCATCTGATCTACCAGTCCCACTACTGGGTATATAACTAAAGAAATGAAATTAGTATGGGATGAGACATCTGCACTTCCGAGTTCATTGCAGCACTATTCATAATAGCTAAGGGACAGAATCAATGCAAGTGTCCACCAGTGGGTGACTGGATAAAGAAAATGATGTGCACACACAATGAATCCTATTCAGTCTTCAAAAGGAAAGGAATCCTGTCATTTTCAATATCACTGATGAACCTGGGGGACGTTATGTTAGGTGGAATAAGACACGCACAGTAAGACAAGTACTGCCCGATCTCACTCTGATGTGGAACCTAAAAATTTGCACTCAGAAACAGAAAGGATCTGAGTTAGGTTGGGGATATGTTGGTTAAAGAATACCAAATTTTAGTTAGATAGGAGGAATTAGACTAATTTAATTAGCTAAATTATTGTGTTAGTTAGACTAATTTAGCCATTTCACAATGTAGACATTCTAAAACATGTTGTACACAGTAAGTACATAAAATGTGTATTCATCAGCTCAAAAAATAAGATTTAAAAAGAAAGAATCAGTTCTGGGTTTGGGTCTAGGCTCTGACTGTGTGACTTAGGACAAATTGCTTAACCTCTCTAAGAAGTCTCAGTTTCCTTCTCAGTAGAATGAGGCTTTAATGGCACCTGCCTGTAGGATTGTGTGGGACTGAAGAAAATAATGCTATGGCATACTCAGTGCAGTGATTGGGATGGCAAGGGGATGCAATAAATGTGAGCTGTCCTTATATTTTGATGATGAAATTCTCCCAGTAACTCTGCGGAGTAGCAGGCCTTATACAGAGGAGAAAACAAAAGTTTGGAGAAGTTAAGTAACTTGCCCAGTATCACACAGCAGATAAGAGCCCAGCTTGGTGTGCTCCCAGCTTCTGCAGGAAGTACCTCTGTGTCAGTGAAGAAATCGATCCCTGCTTGGACAAGCAGTCTATGGGAACTGTTGGGGTGATGGTTTCCAAGCCTAACTGAACAGCAGGAGAGCCTGGGGAAGCATTTAAGATGCAGATTCCCAGGCCTGGCTCCTCTCCTGAGGAACCTCCTTTGAAGAATGGGGCCAAAAAGATGATGGCTAAGCAATGCCGAGTGTCTTGCAAAGCCCCCGGGCCAGTGAGGCACAGGGCTAATGTCAACACTGAGGGCTGCCTCCTCGCAGCCTCACTGCCTCCCCATGAACCTCACCCTGCACACTGTGCCTCGCAGAAAGCAACCTGGTGTCAGATGGGGTCCTGCCGGCAACTGCTGTCCCACGAAAGAGAACTCGGTAACAAACCGTATTCACCCTTTGGGCTTTGAATTTTCCTTTTAATTTATTCTGAAGATTTTTGCATATCAGAGCACAGCATAGTCACATTTCTTGCACAATTGCTTCTATTCTGTTTTATGGGTAATTGAGTCAATTCTTCTCTTAGTTGTTTAGATTGTTTTCCAAGAGCAGATTCCACACAATGGCTCTACACATACACACTTGCACATTTCATCCATGAGTAAATGACTAGAAGTAGAATTTCTGGGTACAGGGCATATGAATTTTTAATTTTGAGGGTCAAATTGACTTCTTCAGAGACTGTACTAATTTACACCTTCACCAGCAATATATGAAATGTGTTACTTTGCTGATTTGATAAATAGGGGGGAAAAGCCTATGTTCTTATAACCTAATTTGCATTTGCTTTATAAGTGAGTTTGAGTATTTTTTCATATACTTAAAAAAAAACACTTGTTTTTCCTTCCTCGTCTACATTTATATGCTTTACTTGCTAGTTTTGCATCTGGATTGTTTTTCCTTTATCTTGTGGATTTGGGCAGAAAATTCATGTTCTAAAAAGTCAAACCCTTTCCCTGAGCTAGAGATGACAGTTCATTGTTTGCTTATGTATGATATTTTTTTCCCCCAGAGGAAAGCTTAACTTTTATGTAGTCAAAAGTATCAGCTTTTTCTTCATGGTTTCTTTATTTTGTATCATATTTTAAAAGGTCTCCCTGTCTCCAAATTAATTTTTAAAGATCTTTAAATAGTACTTCCTGATCTTGTTTTTCATGTTTAAAGACTGACACAGCTGACACTTATTTTATTTTATTTTAACATTTTTATTAAGGGCTATAAAATATACAGAAAGATAAGTAAATGTAATGTAATGATATTTGGCCTAATATGAAGAACTTTCATTCACATTACTCTCTTGCATTATGACCTTCAAATCACAAGAGGCAGTTGATACCCTGCTGTTTCCTCTTCTTTTATTATAGGCTGTAGGGTTTCTGAACTAGAATTCCACCCTCAATCTTCTCATTTATAAATGAAACTCATTTTCAAGCCATTGTTTAGAGGGAGTGTATTTTTTTTCTGTTCCACAAAGACGACTTATTTTTTCAAAAGTGGATCATAACACAAAAGAATCAACTTCTCCCAGAGCTGGCCTTTCCTAGCATGGAAGGTTATACCTGTCCCAACCTAGCTTGCTATTTTCACCAGAAGGGTTTTTGACTTGCTCTTGGCAAAGGAGACCACAGAGAGGAACATCGCTACTGCACCCCTGGTTTAAATTTATTTTAGTATAAGACACAATGTCTGGGCAAGAGCTTTGCATGTTTTCAAATATTTTTCTTTAAGTCCAATAACTTATCAAACTCAGTTTTATATAAACTTTGGAAGTATGCAAGTGATATTGTACTGGCTGTACTTTTTTGAGAAAGAGAGATGCAAACAATTTTGTTTTCCAATTATCCCATGTATTTCATAAATAATCCACGGTATACTCACTGATTTGAAACACAAGTTTTATATACCCTAAATTGTTGACTTTTTCTGTTTTCTTTCCATACTTTCTCCGTATTTCATTGGTCTGTCTAATCCTGTTGTTTTAATCTCCATAGCTTCATGCTATTTTGATTACCTGGTAGAGGTAGGCCTTTCACTCTTCCTTTATCAAATGTGTCTGCCTATTCTTGCTGGGCTATTTTTCTGTATGAACATTACGATGAGCCTACTAATTCCAGGAAGGAAGAATTTTTAGGGATGATGTGGATAAGCAAGTGTTAGGTTTAGATCTAGGAAGTCCCCTAAGAGCCTAATTTGTTCAGATAGAGGACTTTTCAAAGGTGATTGGATCATGGGGGCACTGTACTCATCAGTGGATGAATCTGTGGTGAAACTATGGCTGAAAGTGCCATTAGGAGATGGGGTCTGGTTGAAGAGGTGGTTCAGTCACCAGAAAATGTTTATCTACCTACCCAGCTCCTCCCTTCACTCTTTGCTTCCTGGCCACCATGATGTGAGCAGCTTTCCCCCGCCAGACCCATCCACCATGCTCTTCCTGCATTAGAGCTGGCTGGCTATGGACTAAATCCTCTAAAAGCCATGAGCTAAACCTCTCCTTCTTTAAGTTGCAGATATTGTCTCCAGCAATGTGAAACTAACTAAGACAGCAGGGGATGCCTGTCTTGATGCAAAGTGTCCTGCAGAAGGGATGAGACAGAGTTGGACAGTCACAAGTGCCTCGAGGATGCTCTGTCTCCTTCCTCCCTTAGTGAAGGAAGGCTCACTGAAGGAAGAGGAGGTGAAGAAGGCAGAGAATGGGGAGAAGCAGCAGGTGGGAATGGAAAGGTAGGAGAGACCCTTGCAGCAAGGAGAAAAGGATCCCACCAATCAGAGAGGACTAGGGACAGTGATGAGTGTAACAATGAGATGAGGCATCAAAAATCCAGGCTGTAGGAAGATTTCCTTGAGGACAGTGGAAAGAATAGATGGTGGAGGAAGTGGAGGCCAGGAATTGGAGGGGTGGCCTGGATTTAAGACAGACACAATTAGAGGCAGTCCACTTCTGAGTCATACTGACAGGGTTCTGGTCAGTTAGTTGGTCAGTGAGCAAGCTGCCCGGGCTTTGTAGAAGACAGAGAAACTCCAATAAGCCTCTCTTGCCTGTTGGTCCCCGGAGGTGCAGTCTCATGTTCCCTTTGTTGACAAAACTTTCTTGCCTTCACGGGAACCTCAGTGTGGGATTTTGGATTGACTATTGTGATCAAGCCAGTCTGTGTACTCATGGAGAAGAATCAGAAGACCAGCCGGGGCTACATACTGAGACCCTGTCACAAGCAAACAAACAAACAAACAAACAGAAAAACACAGAAGCTCTCTCCTGGCAAGGGGATGGGATGTTGCAGCCCTTTGTTATTATAAGTTGTAATTCTCCAGAACAAAGAGGGTAGCAGGGAGCTCAGTCCCTGAACAGTCAGTGCAGGAGTCAGGGAAGGCCCAGTGCGGGGGCAGCGGCTGCAGCTGGAAAAGTAAGGGAGGGCGGTAGGAGCGCGGGCTTGGTCCCTTCTCACTGCAGGGCTACCGGAAGGGCCGGGTGAAACACATACATGGCTGAAAATGAGCCTGAGGGTCCTGGCAAAGGAATTCTCACTTGGGAATATGTCCCCATGTGTTCCGCATACATACACACATCTCATTTTTAGAAGGAAAGTTGCTAGTCAAAGAGGCACTCAGGGACCCATCCTGAGGCCACAGGGTGTGTGTGTGTGTGGTGTATGTGGGTGACTTTCCCTGTAAAATTCCAAAGAGATTTTATGAGGCCGATGATAGTTTCAAGGACTTTAATTTAAACTTTTTTTTTTTTAACAATCTGCCTTCAGTAACCTCAATGTCTGAGGTCCTTTGGAAGTCTTATTTTGCTGTGTATTTCATCTACAAATTTCTATTCCAGGTGGCTTACTTTCCTGTGTGTCTATCTTGTAATTGTGAGTTGTGTTAATACTCACCTAAGCGTTCCTCTCCATGGGAATCCTGAATCCTGGGTTATGAGTATTAGCTCTAAAGAGGATTTTGCCTAACTTCCAGTAAATTCCTTGGCTTTCCAAATCACATGGTCAGTGTACATTGGAAGCTCAGCTAGCAGAGAAGAAGGACCTAAGATTGCAAATTCTAAGAGGAGACAGCTTGTTTCAAGTTGGACCCAAGCCAAGAGAGACATGTTTCTTGCAGTCCCTGTTTATTGATGGGTCCACTCTGTCACTTCAGATTTAGGCCTTCATGCATCTAGGTTTTATGCTGGGGTCTCATTTCCAACTTCCCACCTTGCTTGGGTCCTCACATGGGCTTTAAAATTCCAGACTATGTGAAGGAGGTGGGCTGGTGGCCCTAGGGAAGCTGCCACCTTCAGGGTCATCCTGGGCCTCTTACTTCCTGTCCCTATGGGGCCCCTGGAGATGGCCCTCACCTTCCAGGGAGCTCAGTCTTCCACTGTGAGGGTGCTTGTTGTAAGAGCATTTCCTTTATGGAGTGGGAGAGCGTCTCAGGATGGCTGGTGGCCTCTGAAGTATCATTGTCTTTCAGGTCTTTGTAAGTCCTGTTTCTTCCCCCTCTTTCCTTTCTTTCTCATCCCTTCCCCCTTGCCTATTGCTCCTCTGCATACCTAAGCTGTACCTGTCTTTTGAATCTGTTTGCTGTTACGTGCTGGGCGTGGGGGAGGGGTGCTCTGGCAGGTTTTCTTCAATGATCTGGTAGACTCTTCCGAGATTCTGTCTGTAGTTATCCAGCTCTGCCCCTGAGATGGCTGTGGAACACCCCGAGATACCCCAAGGCCCTGTTCTGTGCCTTGGGGCTTTGTCTTCTGTGCAGACTTGCAATTCTCCCTCATTATTTAGCTAGAGCTCTCAATCCATCATATCTAATGTGTCAAGATGCGCTCAGCTACGAGCGGGTTTAGGTCAGAGCTTTCACAATCTCTTTGGAACCTCCCTTCTTTGAGTCATTGTGAGTGTGTGTTCATAAAACTCTAAGTCTTGGTCCCCAGAGATTCAAATTTCAGGGCCAAGGTTCCCTCCCAGCCCCCTGTACACTGGTCATAGCCTAGCCTCGGAGGGGCCAGAATTTGGCCAACTTCTTATTTCCTAGCTGGATTCAAGGAAAGTGAGAGAATTCAGGGCTTCGTTTGATGGTCATTTTGCTTCTTGCTGATATCCTTCATCTCATCTGACTGGCCCCGCAACCCTCACTTGAGCAGGCTTCCACAAAGGATTTGCCAAAGTTATCCTCTGGAGTGGACTGATAGGGGTTTGGAATACCCTGTCTCCCATGACACTTTGCATGGTAACAAGGGGCAAAGCTTTAGGCCAGAGGGACAGGATTCTAGGCTTCCGGAAGAAGGAAAACCAAACACGGGGACCGTGAATCCCCACCTTAGGCTGCTAGAACTACATCTAGGTGGTTGTTTTTGGTTCTCAGGAGCAGAGTCACTGTGCCCCACCCCATGTCATTCACAGTGCCTCATCTAATGTCACAACTATTCTATGAGCTGCACGACATTATCATCTTCATTTTGTAGGAAACTGAGGCTGAGTATGGCCACAGATGTCCTACAGCTGCTAAGTGCAGAGCCAGGATTTGACCCCAGATCTGACTTATTTAAAACTTGTCCTGTATCTACTGTGCCCAGCTACATCTAAGAGATGGGTTGCAGGCTGACTTCTGTATCATTTGGGTGGGGGCTGCCATCTGCATGTCATACTTTAGGAGACTCAAGGCCCAAGACCCTAGGCTTGAACCAGTTCAAATTCTACCTGTGCCACTGAGCTAGCTGGGTTATTTTGGGGGACTCTTCCCTCCACCCACCTCTCCTAGCTTCTTGTCCCCAACAGCCAGAAGAGCCTTTAAAACTGCAAAATGGAGATGAGTGTGGTGGTGCATATCTGTAATCCCAGCACTTAGAAAACGGAGACAGGAGGATTGCTGCAGGTTCAAGGCCAACCTGGGTTACATAGTGGGTTCAAAGCCAGCCTGAGCTGCAAAATGAGACCTTGACTCAAAACAAAACAAAACAAAACAAAACACCACAAAATGAATCATTTCATTCCTTTCCTGTCAACTTTCCAACAGCTTCTCACCACTTCTAGAAGGAGGCCCAAGTGCCTCACCAAGACCTCCTGGGCCTGTGGCAGAGCCTGCCAGACCTTACCAACACCCACATTGTCCTTTTTATCTCCTGGTGCTATTGCAAGATGTTTCTCAACCTCCTTGTGTAGATGGGGTTAGGGATGTGTGACTGGTTCTAACCAGTTAGAAGTCAGTAGAGGTGACACATGTGCCCTAGGCTGAGTGCCTTCCCCACTTGCCAACCAGAAGTGAGGATCCAGAGAGGACTCTGAGGAGATGAGAGAGCCACATGGCAGAAGATCTGTCCTGGACCCTTGTGCATGTTAAACAGATCCCCTCTTTCCTTACTCTGATTGTATGAACTGAACTTTTACACAAGCAAAAACCAAACCTTTGCTGTTGGCTTAGTTGCAGCAGCTGGTATACCCTAACTCACACAGGGCCCTGGCCCCGGTCCACTCTCCTCTGCTTCTCTCTCCTCACTCACTGTATCCTCACCTTGATGTCTTTCTGCTGCTACTTAGATCCTGGCCGCTCATTCCCACCTCAGTGCCTGTGTCAGTCAGCTTTTCATCACTCTAACAGAACACCCAAGGTAATCAGCTTATAAAGAGAAAAGGTTTATTTTGATTCACGGTTTTCGAAGTTTCAGTCCCTGATCTATTGGCTCTGTTTGCTTTTGGGCTTGTGGTGAGGTAGCACATAAAGGCAGGAGTGTGTGGCAAAGCAAAATTGTTCACCTTGTGTGTAGGTAGCAAAAAAAAAAAAAAGAAAAAAGAAAGAAAAAAAGAAAAAAAAAAAAAAGGAAGGGGTCAGAGTCCCACTCCAAGGGCACCTTCCCAATGACCTTGCTAGGCCCTGCCTCTAAATTGTCCCACCATCTCCAAATAGTGTCACAATGGGGATCAAGCCTTTAACAGTGACTTTTGGGGGACATCTAAGACCCAAACTACAGCAAAGCCTTTCCATGCACCTTTCCCCCCTGGAATGCATTTCCCCAAAATGCCTGAATGACTTCTTCTCATCTTATCCACATCTTCTCTGAGAGAAACCCCTAACCACCCTTGTGAAGCAAACCCACTGTCACCTGGTGCTCCTTTACTTTGCTCTGTTTTCCTCTAGAGCAGTGATCACTACTTGATTGTGTACTGTCTGTCTTTGCTGATACATTTATTATCTGTTCTGCTTCATAAAGTCCCTCCCACCTCTCAGTAGCACCAAGTTGCAGGTTAAGCCTTTAATATATAGATTTTTGGGGGATATTCCAGATGCAAACTGAAGCACTCTGATTCCCCACCAAATGCCACAAAGATGCAACTAATTCAAGGCATCTTAAGAGAATCAGAAAGAGGCAGAAACTCAGAAAGAAAGCACACATGTGAGCACTGCGTGCATGCACATATGTGCATACTCTCTGGGGCAGAATGGAAAAGGAGAGAAGGCTCCAATTTGAAGAGAACACTGTGACAGGGAAAAGACATGTTCAAGAAGGTGGCCCTGGAGGGGGGGACCTGAGTTACAGTAAAAGATCAAAATGTTCAGTGATGTAGTGAGAGGGACCCCAGGTCACCCAATGAAGTGGTGGTTAAATTTAGCCTGGGACTTGGGCTTTCTGTCTCCCACTCCAGTGCTCTTTCCGCTGAGTTCCCTGCCTCCTCTGGAAGACCCTGGTTGGAGCATCCCTCTTACAGGATCTCTGGAATTAGGATAAAGCACACAGCAGGAGGCTCACAGGGCTCTCAGCACCTCCAGGCACCCTGCATACTGGACCACTGGCAGTCCCTCAAGAGCATTGTGGGAATATGTAGTAAAGGCACCTTGTCTTGCAAAAAACACAAAGGAACTTTTGCAGCTCAAACCACAAAGCGGGATGAAGTGAGAGGTTCCTGGGGCTTCTAGCTAACAACACGAGGGAAGAGCAATCAAGGCAGTTCTGGGGACCATGGGGCCCTGGGCAAATGGACAAATGGAGTTGCTGTTTATGCTTCTTTGCTGCTACATCTCTCAGGTTAAAAATTCAGATTCCTAAACTCGGTGTGGTGACATGAACCTATAATCCCAGCACTTGAGAAGATGAGGCAGGAGAAACTCCACAAGTTCAAGACCAGCCTGGGCTACAAACTGAGTTCAAATACAGCCTGAACTGTATAGCAGCATCCTGTCTTGAGAAAAAAAAAAAAAGTTCAGATTCCTAGAAGAAAGAATCTTCCTGGCTAGCTTCAGCCAGGTACTCTGCTTTGCTGCAGTTAGCTAAATGCCAGGTGGGAGGTCTTTGAGAGGACACTGGGTCTTGTGCCTGAGAATGGCCAGTTCCTGGAGACTGGGAGAGGGCGCCGTGGGCTGCGGATCACGGGCAGTCACGTTTCTACACTATCTTCTGCATTGACTCACACCACTTCTCAAAAGGACCTGCTTCCCACTTCTCTAAGAAGCAGGAGTTTCTGTCACTTCAGTCCTCACTAAGGCTCTAATTGGTGCCTCACAGGAACCAGACTCCTGAGAGCTTTGGGATGGAGACAATCTTCACACCTCTGTGGTAATTCAAGGCTGAGGTGGGGCCCATCCTTGCTGTCTCTGCCTGTTGCCTTCCCCCAGCCAGGCCATGCTAAGAATGGATCTGACTGAGCCAGCTGGCACAATCACATGTGGACAGAAAGTACTAGAAGGTATTTTTAAACTGTTCTCCAAGTCCTACATAGAAAGCTTCAGATCCGTCAAGAATTCCGGAGACGAAGCCGGGCGTGGTGGCGCACGCCTTTAATCCCAGCACTCGGGAGGCTGAGGTAGGCGGAGCGTTGTGAGTTCGAGGCCGGCTTGGGCTACAACGCTAGCGCAAGGCCGGCCTAAGCTACATAGTGTGACCCTGCCTCAAAAAACCAGGGCCGGGAGTTTGGCTCAGTGGCTTAAGCGCCTGCCCTGGCAGGCGCAAGGCTGTGAGTTCAATCCCCGGTGCCGCAAAAAAAAAAAAAAAAAAAAGAATTCCGGAGATGGAGTTCACGGATTCAGAATACTGGAGATTCTGTCAGTGGAGGTTTTCTCAGGCAGGGAGGCCTGCCCTAGCTGCCGAACTGCTGAGGGAACTCCCTCAGCTCCATCCCTTAGCCTTGGTCCCGGTCCGCCGTTCCCTTGGGACTTCCTCTGGCTGTCTCTTTGTCAAAATATCTTCCTGTTCTTTGGAAGACCCTGCCCAGAGGCCCTGTTGTTATTTTCACTCCTGTTTTCCTAACAGTCCCTGTGGAAGGAAAGAAAAATGTCACCTAGATAAAGATGCAAAGCATAAAAAAGTTAAAAAAAAAAAATAAGGAGTGACATTTGGAAAAGTTTAGACAAGAATGGCCATGGCAGAGCTGAACTTGGGGAGAGGGAGAAGGCCAGAGTCTGGGGGATTAGGGACATCAGAGGACTGATATGGTCCTTGGCTTCTTTCGTGGTGATTAGAGGCTGCTTGGTAAAACCCTGCTGGAACATTTTCCATTCTTTTAATCTACACAACAACTGCCATTACCACATTCAAATGGAAGATAGGGAAACTGAGGTTTGGTAAAGTTAAGTAGCATTTCCAGGATCTCATATTTATCCTGACCACTGTCTCATATTCATCTGACTCCAAAATTTAACCACCAAGACTTCCAGGTGACTCCTGCCTCCCAAGACCCCTGTAGTTTCGAGATCTGAAGCAATGGAGATGTCTGGGATGGTAAGAAGTTCTGAGTAAGCAAGCAGGCAAGAGAAGGAAATAAAAGGGAGACATAGAATGAATAAAGAAGTCAAACTATCATTTTTTTTTTGCACACAATATGATCCTTTACATAGATGACTCAAAAAAATTCCACCAGAAGACTTCTAAAACTAATAACCACATTTGGCATTGTAGCTGGATACAAAAAATCAATAGTGTTCCAGTACAATAATAACTCACTGAGAAAGAAATTGGGAAAACAATAACATTCACAATAGCCTCAAGAAAAATTAAATACTTAGGAGTTAACCTAAAAAAGTCAAAGACCTCTATGACAAAAACTGTGGTACAGAAAAAGGAGATAGAAGAAGATAACAGAAAATGAAAAGATATTCCCTGTTGCTGGAAAGGCAGAACCAATATTGTCAAAATGGCCAAACTATCAAAACTGGTGTATAGGTTTAATGTAATTCCAATTAAGACACTGATATAATTCCTCATAAAACTACAGAAAATAATCCTAAAATATGTATGGAACCAGAAAAGACTCAAAATTAAAAGCACTCCTAGGCAAGAAGAGCCAAGCAAGAGGCATCACAATTCCAGATTTCAAGTTATATTAAAAAGCTACCATGATAAAAACAGCATGGTATTGGCACAAAAACAGATGTGGATCAATGGAATAGAAGAAAAAATGCAGAAACAACCCCAGGTGCGTTAAGTCCTCTGATCTTTAATGAAGGAGAAAAAAAATCTGGAGGGAACATAACCTCTTCAAATTGGGAAAACACGTTATACAAATCCAGAAGATTAAATCTAGATCCATATCTCTCACCAGGAACTAAAATAAAATCCAAATAGATCCACAACATGAATGGTAAAAAGGAGACAACTTGCTGGAAGATGAAATAGGTAAAACTCTTGGAGACATAGGTATAGGTAAGGACGTTTTGAACAGAACCCTAGTTGCACAAGAAATAACATCAAAATCAACAAATAGGATTATATAAGTTAAAAACCTTCTTTACAGCAAAGAAAACACCCAATAGAGTGAAAAGACAACATATAGAATGGGAAACACTTTTGCCAGCTACTCCTCAGTGAACTAATATCTAAAATACATAAAGAACTAAAAAAAAATTAGACTTCCCCCATATAAAAGACTCAATTAAAATATGGTCAATTCAAATGAATAGACACTTCTCAAAAGAAAAATACAAATGGCCAATACATATATGAAAGCATTGGCCACAAGAAAATGCAAAGTAAAACAATACCGAGATTCCATTTTACCCTAAAAAGAATGATTATTATCAATAAATCAAATAGTAACAAATGCTGACAAGACTGGGGGGTGGAATTGGAAAGGAACACTTCTACATGGTTGTTTGTAATGTAAACTAGCACAACCACAATGGAAATCAGTATGCAGATTTCCTCGCAAAACTAAAGATGGAAATTCCATTTGACCCAGCTATCTACTCCCCCAAGGAATCTTCCCACAAGAGTTAAAGACGTCATGTTACACTGAGGCCCACATAGCCATGTTTATAGCAGCACCACTCATAATAGTTAAATTTTGGAAGTGACCTATATGTCTGTCAACCAATGAATAAATAAAGAAAATGATGGCATTTTTCCTCAGATGGGTCAGAATTTCCTGACCAAGAACCCACAAGCACCCCGTACCACTTTTCTCATGCTGGTAGACTGAGCATTGCCCTAGCTTCTTGAAAAGGGAGCTCTGCATCCAAATCACTGGCTGGATAAGAATATAGTAGGCCTCAGGCAAGTTGAATCAGAGACTCTAGGTCCACCAGGTTTTCTCCTATTGCCTCATTTCTGGTTCTCTCATCTTTGAAACTGAGCTTACTCCTTCACATCTCCTGAACTGTTGTCCCAAGACTCAATAATCTTGCCAGTTTCATTCCTGAAGACTAAATTCTTCTTCCCAAACCCAATTTCAATGAACAGGGACCCACCACCTTTCCTACCTGTTAACGAGATCCAGACGTTACCATGGTTAGTTAGGCTGGAATCAAGCGATCACAGCTGGGCCAGTGATTAGTAGCCAGATGACTCCCCCTACCAAATCTGATCACCAGTTAGAAGGGAAGGGGGCAGCCCTTTGCACAAAAAAGAGCAAAAGTTTCTGAGCAAATGAATAATATCTTTTATCTATCAGATCCTAATTGTCTCTGTTTCTAATTATTCTTTTCTAATCCTGAAGCACAACCACTGGGATATAATCACCTCCTGCCTGCTTCCCTGGTGCGTCAGGCTCTGACACTGCACGCGGAGCGCAGCTGGCCTGGTGAATCAGCCCAGCCTGCGGTCCTGACGGCGGAGTTCAGGGTGGCCCTCCCTTTTCCCACCACCTTAGACATCTTCCCTCCTCTGCCTGCCATGCCAGAAATTTCACTGCTGGAAATTCAGTTTTTAGCTTAACAAGACTTTCTTCCATTAAGATGAGCATCACTTTGTAAGCAGGCACTGTAGGGACAATTTCTATGATTTAAGACTAGTGGTTTCTTCAACTTTTCCTATTTGGGCAGGAGAAAGAAGGGAGAGGGCTCAGAGGTCTTGCTTGAGAGTATGGATAGAGAGGAGAAGAGGAATAGAAAGAATGAGGAAGCTGATGGTCCTCTTGAAGCCACGGTTCTGTTCTGGGTGAGTGCAGGCCACTTGTGGAAGCCTTGGCCACTCTTACTTCATCTGGGAGAAGCAGCACTGGTTTTTGTTTTCTCTATCTCTAAACTTTAATTTATTTAAATTTGTTTATTTTGAAATCACTTAAGTTCACAGCAGTTGCAAGAAATAATACAGCGAGAGTCCTTGTGCTCTTTCCTCAGTTTCCCATAAGAGAATATTGCAAAATTATAATTTCACAATCAGCATACTGACATTGACACAGTCAAATATGGAATATTCCATCACCATGAGGACCCTCACATTGCCTTTTTAAAGCCACATATACTTCTCTCTCACACCCTTACCCTGTCCTTAACCAGTGGTTACCACTAATCCGTTCTCCATTTCTGTAGTTTTGCCATTTCAGGAATGTTGTACAATACAGTATGTCACTTCTGGAGACTGGCTTTTTTCACTCAGCATAATTCTCTGGAGAGTCATCCACACCCTTGAATCAATAGCTCTTTCCTTCTTGTCGGTAATACATTATGATAGGTGATACTACAGGTTTTTCAATCATTCTCCTCTTAAAGGACAACTGGGTGTTTTCCAATTTGGGGGTAACATCAATAATATTGCTATATAAACATTTGCATACAGATTTTTGTGTGAGCATAGTCTCTATTTCTCTGGGATAAATGCCCAGAAATACAATTGCTGGGTTGCATAGTAGTTGCATGTTTAGTTTGATAAACCGCCAAACTGTTTTCCACGATGGCCGCTCCGTCTTATGATCCTACTAACAGTGTGTGACTTGGTTTCTCTAAGCCCTTGACAGTATTTGGCATGTTTACTTTTTCTTATTTTAGCTATTTGGACAGATGTAGAATGACACCTTATTGTGATTATAATTTTTATTCCCTTAATGGCTAACGATGAACGTCTTCATGGGCTTGTTTACCACCCGTATGTCTTTTTCAGTGAAACGTCTCTTCACATCTTTTGCTCATTTCCTAATTGGACTGCTCCTAACCGGGTGGCAGCAAGTGTTTGGAGGAGAGCTGGGCGAATGGCCAAAGCAGACATGTACCGGAGGAACATGGCACCTGGGTGGTAGCAGTTCACAGTGGCAGGACCTGGAAGACCTGACCTATTTGCTCAGTGCTTGTTGAAGAGGGAAAGGGACACTCAGCACTCAGGAAGAAGCAGGGTCACCTCAGCACCTCCCTCTGCCCTCCTGCGCCTTCCAGGCATTTCTAGCACAGCAAACTGTGGCATCCCGGGATCAGGCCCAAGTGAGGCAGAGACTGGCCTGGGAACCAGAAGCCTGGCGCGAGGCCCAGTTGTGTGACATCTGAATCGCAGGGAGGGTGATGAAGAAGCCAAGCCCCTGCGGCCTCCTGGGACAGATGGGAACAGCAAGGGACAGTTCAGATTTCACCACTGCTCCCTGGGCCCTGGGCTCTAGTCGGGTGGCAGAATGATGCAGGCCCTACCCTCCCCTGGGGAGGGGGCACTTTTCACAGAGTAACTGCCATTCTTTTTACACTCCACAGAGACCAATCTGCCCCGAACCTTGGGTCCCCTAGCCTAGAAGCAAAGGGGCCGGATTTTAGCCAGGCTCCAGGGCAGAAGCCTAGGGATTCTAGAGACGCTGGGTGGCTGTGTTGTGAGTGCATCTACACTGCGTGTGGGCACCTTCCTTATCTGTACTGTGTGTGGCTGTAGTGTGGGGAGGGCTGTCATGGGGGGATGAGTAGCCTCCCAATACTTGTTTTTAGTTTATTAGCTGCAGGACCTTGGACAAGAAACTTAGCCCCTTTGAGTTTTTGACAAAGATTTGGACTAAATTGATGGTTTCTAAATTTCATTGAATACCAAAATTATGTGGGACTTGTTTTTAAAAACTAGATTCCTGGGCTCTACCACAGATTTAATCAACATCCCTGGGCCTGGGGTCCTGGCATCTGAGCACAGACCAGGCTCAGGACAGCTTTTATGGGAGTGGTGTGGTTTTTAGAACTGACCTGAGAGTTGGTTGATGAAAGTTAAAGAGAGCCAGGTGGGGAAAAGTGGGAGGAGCCAGAGAAAGGGACTCAGTCAATGGCCAGGAATATGGAAGGAGACAGAGAGGGGGATCCAATCATCGGCCAGGAGGATTGAGCGGTGCCTTAGACAGGAACCAATCAACATTCACCTAGTGAAAAAACCTGAAACTTTAGTCTTAATAAGCAGAACAAGGAGGCTAAATCTCAGGGGTCATCTCTGTTCTTTGATCGTTGCCACCCAGCACCGTAAGACAGGTAGAAAGACCATCACCTTTGGAGTTCAAGAAAAGGCTTAGGACATCCCAGTTCTGCCTGGAGGCTCAGAGTTGTACTGGGAGAGGCCACGTTGGCCTAGAGGGACACCCTAAATCCTTTAAGCCCCTAAATAGTCTGGGAATAATTAGCACTGGGTTCCTAGCCTGTTGATCCCCACTGTATCAGACTTGACTTGGGGGTGAGAGAGATCCAGTTTCCTGCTTCCTGGCTTTGTGTTCTCGGCCAAGTCACTCAACCTTTTGGAAGCTGTTGTCTCCTCTATAAAATGAGAACGATCATTACACCTGTCCTACCCTCTGGGCAGTGCAGTAGGTGTCACCGAGGAGGGAGCTGGTTGTGCTCTGTCACCTGCAGTGTGCTGTGGTCTGTTGAAAGTGGGCTCTACTGGGACCCTAGAAAGGAAGGCTCTGACAGGCCCACCTCTCCTGCTCCACACTGGAAGCGACTGTGCTGAAAATAAAACCACTCCAGCCAGGCATAGTGGTGCAAGTGTGTAATCCCAACACTCTGGGAGGCTGAAACAGGAGGATCACAAGTTCATGCCCAGCTGAGCAATTTAGCAACAAAAACAAGCTGAGGTTGTAACCTCCTCAGTGTGAAGGCCCTGTGTTAAATTCCCAGGACCACAAGAACAAAAGAAAACTCTACCCAAGTGATTCTCTTTTTAAATTGTTGATTGCAAGTAATCACTCCCTTGATACCCCACCTCATTTCCAGAGGTAAAAAAAATCACATGAATTTGATGTGATCTTTACATAGTAAAATTTTTTCACTTGTAAAAAAATGTGTCCATAGAAAATATTTAGCATTGTTTTAGTGTCCGTGTAGCTCATTTATAGGGTCACAGTTACATACCATAGAGAAAAATACTTCCTTTAAACTCAGGGTTGCCTGTTTGAGCTTTAATTAGGTCATTTCTTTTATCTGCCAGGTAGTGTTCTACCTGGTGGCTCTGCCATGTGTCATCTGTTTAACTTGATGGTAAAATTGTTCCACAGCTAAATTGTGCTTTTGCTTACCCTAGGCTAGCCAGATGGGCTATGTTTGGCTGTAAGCCCAGAGAACCCATAAGAAACAAGAGGCTGTGAGGAAGCCTAAGGGTGAGTTGTCACCTCTGGGCCCAAAGGGGAGTGACCCCGCTGCCTGGCTCTGCCAGGTCTATCCACAGCCTGAGGGAAGGAGAGAGAGAGGGGATGAATCTGAGAACTCTGCCCTGCCCTGAGCTCACCTCCTGCACCCATCTGCGCAAGTGGAGTGGGGAAAAAGGAAGTGGAATCCCTGTCACTCAAGGAAGGAACTGAGTTCCCTGCTACCAGAGAAGACCCCAGGTGGCTGTCCTGCTGGTGTATTAGCATCACCCTCAGACCCCTTCAGGGGTGGAGGACCCTTGTCCCCAAACGGGCTACACAATTTTCAGGGCCTTGTGGAAAAAATAAAAATGTAGGGCACTTGTTCAAAACATATTAAGAATTCATTAAGCCAAAACCAGGCTTCTGCAAAGCGTACGGCTCTGCAGGACGGGGCAGGTGGCGTCTCCTCAAAACTAGCCCGATCTGCAGCCGCCCCCTGTGGGAGGCCTGTTCTGGGATGGAGAGAGTGCAAAGCTCTACAAAGGGGAATAGCTGCTATTTCGGAAACACTCTGGGTCTTTCAGTGCGGTCAAGCTGACCACAGAGGTCACTACTCTTGATTTGTCCCCTATAGCATGAAGACTGGGGACAGAAAAGGTGCAGCAGAAGCATGAAGCTCAGAAGGCCAGGGCATAGGGCTTCCCTCATCCCTTACTAGCTGTTTGACTGTTGCTTAGCTTCTCTGTGCCTCAATTTCCTCATCTGAGATGAGGGGCCTGCTTCACAGGATGGCTTCACAGAGGATTAGTCCTAGTGCCCTGTGGAGGGGCTCTGTTCAGGGCACCTGATGTCATACAGTCTTGGCTGATGTTAGATATCCCTTCCCGGAAGACTAGAACAGAGAGGGGAGCAGGCAAAAGTAGGGAGAGCCTGGCCTGGCCCTAGATCTAGCCCTACCCCATTGCCTGCTGAGTGTGGCCTGCCGAGCGGGGATAGGTCCCTCTCCCCCTGAAGCTCACTGTGCCAACAAGTGAGGCGAGAGTTGATTTTTTCTTCCAATTCTGTTATTCTGTTTCCAAGGAAGCTTGCCCCTCCCCTTAGTGACTTGTCCCTGCAGTTATTTTCTGAGATGTAGGAAGTTCTTCCTCATATCTGATAACACATCTTTCAGGTTTAAACTCTACTTCTTGTTTTGCCCTGTGTGTGGAAACAATTGCTTGTTGACTCCTGTAAACCGAGAAACTGAGGCACACGTGCTGTCTGCTCTCCAGGTGGAATAATCCCAGGCCCTCTCTTCAGTACCCCTTTCAGTGATCCTTCACCGCACCCCCACCACCCTCCGCCTCCCCCTACACTGAAACCCGCATGAGTCCCCCCACACTGTGAGCTTAGCCTCCACATCCATCTGTCAATTCAGTGCTCTCAGCACCTTCAGGCAAGTGGATCTTATCTTGTTTGACAACTGGAGAAGTAGGCTCCTGGGGGTCTCTGACTACTGGGAGGCAGAGCCTCTGACCACAGCCCCCGCGTCCCCTAGAGAAGGGCTTCCCTCCGCTCTCACCAGCCCTCTCTGCTTGCAGCTGATGGGATGGACTGTGTCCTACTAATCCCACTGAGGGGTGCGCCCCTCTCTGGACAGGCAGCTGCTGCCCTAGTCCCTTCACTGCCACTCAAGGACCCCAGCCTATGCAAATAGGTTTGTGTGACCTTATCAGAGATCAATCCTCAAATCCACTCCCTCCCACCAGGACCCTGATCAGCTCTAGCACAATTATAATGCAGTCTGTGAGATTATTTAGTGTCCATCTCACCTGCTCAAATTCAACTCTTGGGGGTGAGGGCAGACTTATTCATAGACGTTTTTCCAGAACCTAATTTTCTGCCTACAAGGCGGAGTTGCTCAGTATGCGTTTGACAGGTGAGCAGACACAGCCACTGTGAGCTATTTAAAGTAAACATGGCAAGGTGGGATCTTGACTTTTGTGAATAAATTCTTAGAGGCACATCTGTTGCAGGATCGTTCCGAAGGGTTCCCTCTTAGGCAAGTGCTATCTTAGGTATGACGCTGTGAAGTTCCTTCATACAGTCTGTGAACTAAGCACTTGCCACAGGTGGGCCCTGGGGACAGAGCCATGAACTAGCAATGTTTCTGCCTTCCGAGGGCACATCCCAGTGAGCAGACCATCCCAAAGCGAACACAGCTACACAGTATCATTAAACGGTGCTGTGGCTGGGGAGAAGGGCAAGGCCGGAAAGGGTCTGGAGGCAGCAGGGTGGTGGGTTCTGTTATAAACCCAAGGATCCACGGAGCCCTGGGCAAGAGCTGAGATGTGAACAGAAGCCGCCACTGAGAGGGAACTGGGGCATGTGGGGCATCCTGGGTGAGGAGCAGGATTCAGAGAGAATTCCTCAAAGTCCCAGCTCCTTGGCGAGCCAGTTGGGCACACACTGTGCTCGCCATCACAGTGAGCAAAAAGCTCATCAGGCACAGAGCCCATGCCAGAGTCATCTGGGCAGTAGCAGCTGCTTTCAAAGAAAAGAGTGCGAAAACCAAGAACAACTGAGTGTCCTGCTGAGGAGCAGGAGCTTTTGAGTTTGAGACAGAAGTGTGAAGTCCCAACTCTGTCGATTTGGAGGTTTATTCATCTCAGCATCTTGGTTTCTCCATGTGGAGACAGGAATGGTAAGGGTGCCTCCCCCACTGGGCTGCCAGGAAACGTGCCTAGTGCGAAGGCCTTAGCACAGATGGATGGCGCCCTTAACTGCCATGATCACTCCCTAGGCTTTTGGTAGGGGTATTTGGTTCTCACTTATTCATTCCACAATGCTTAAGCAACTACTGGTTGTCAGGGGCTAGATGCTAGGATCCTCAGAGGAGGAACATCTGAGCAGCCCACACTAGGTGGGAGAGAACACCAATTCAAGAGGCAAAGAGAGTCCTGGGCCTGAGTCTGCTGCTTCTAATCTCTTTGAGCCTCAGTTTCCCCAACTACAGTACATATGTAAGGTCAGCTTGGCAATCACAGGTACTGTAGTACCTGCTGAGCTACTAGGCAGGGACTGAGACTCAAATACTGAACTGTCTTTTGTCGCTCCAGGCCTCCCTTGCTGGAAGGCTCTGTGGAGTATTTGACAGAAGCCCCTGTGCCCTGGAAACTCAACCATATCGCTTGTCTCATTTCTTCCTGAGTCCTTTTCCACTTCTAGCTCAGGAAGTAATTATAAAGTTTATTTTGGGGCCATCACACCTCTGCTCGCCTTACCTTCTCTTCTCTAGCCTTGCCCACTTGAGTACCTCAGACTCTGATACTGTCCCGTTCTGTCTCGTCTCCTTTTTCCCACACCAAGCTTTTCCTATCCTGTGTACCTTTCCCCCAGGCTGTGGAGAACAAGGTCTGACATAGTGTTAGTCTTTTTTTTTTTTTTTTTGTGGCACTGGGGATCGAACTCACAACCTCGCGCCTGCCAGACAGGTGCTTAAGCCACTGAGCCAAACTCACGGCCCCAGTTTTTTGAGGCAGGGTTGCACTATGTAACTCAGGCCAGCCTTGCGCTCGCGTTGTAGCCCAAGCCGGGCCTCGAACTCACAACGCTCCTCCTACGTCAGCCTCCCGAGTGCTGGGATTAAAGGCATGTTCCACCACGCTCGGCTGTGTTAGTCCATTTCATTTGAAAAACATTTAATGTGTGCTGTTTCAGAAGTTCTTGAGTGCTGATGTAGTAAACAAAACAAACGTCCCTACCCCGGGATGGGGCTTGCATTCTAGAAAGGCAATGGACAGGAGCGGTTTAGTGCACGCAGCAGGTCTCTAACATAAGAATTCCCTTGGGTATCTTGCTACCAGGCAGATTCTCACTCAGTCCATCTGGGGTAGGTACAGATATTCCAACAAGAGATGCTCAGTGTGAGTGGCAAAGGTTTTATGTTTTCCCTCACAGAAAGCTTAAGGTCCTAAGGAGAGTTACCTGAGATATAAATGACTTCTCTGAGGTAATGACTAACAGTGGAGCCCTGGGGGGAGAGTTTTGGGGGTGTTGGGTGGGGACTTACTGGTCCCAGAAGCTTTGGACTGGCCTTCTTGGTGGCTGCTTTCTTTGAGTGCGTGCAGGGCTGGCTTAGCTTTATCTGGCTCCTCTGCTTCCCACTACTCCTGCTCAGCCTGTGGGTGAGAACATCTGGAAGGGAGTCCCTGAGACGGGAGGGCATTCCCAGGCAGACGAAGCTCCGTCAGCCCAGCCAGGAACACCCACTTGCCATCTGCTAGAGTTCTTGCAAAGTCCCCACGTGAGAGACCTGCAAATTCTAACTCCTCTGTCCTCGTCCCTGGGTCCTGTCCCGGGCACATGGGAGGCTGCCCCTGCTACTGTCCCAGCATGCTGCAAGTTCCTTCCCTTCTCCACTGGAAGGAGAGGCTGCCCTGGTTGATCAGAATGACCAGCCCAGCATTTTCTCACCCTCTTTGGGCAAACGTGTCCAGCCCACCCTGTGCAGAATCTCAGCAATACATGCCCACTTCTATGTCCTGGTGGCCCCATGTGTGGGGCTCTGTAGCCAACCTCACTTGATCTACATGGGGACTTGGTGAACTGTTCTTTTTCTCACCTTCACCCAGATGAGGATGTAGAAGGTTAGAGGGGCCAGGTTACCTGCAGGAAATGATAGAGCCAGGATTTGAACCCAAAGTCACTTGACACCAAAGTTCAAGGTTAAGTCCTTGCTCAACACTTTTCTATATATTCTAAGAACAGGTGCAGATCACAGAGGCACAGGCCACAGGACAGATAGGGACTGAGAGTTTCTCCTCCCTCCTTTTGCCTAGGGTTTAGATGGATGTGCCCTGCCAGCCATGTTTGTCACACACAGCTGCCTAAAACCAGGCAGCCCTTGTTAATGAGGGTGACAAACGACTGTCATCAAGTCAGGGAGTTACTCAGCACTAAGGATGGCTGTCCTACTATGACATCCTCGCTACCAGTAATTGCAAAGGGAAGAATGTCTGACCCCGAGCCAGGAGACCCAGGTGTTGGCTCTGGAACTCCCAGGGGACTCTGGGAACAGTTTGCCCAGGCTCAGGTAGAGGAGAGGTGGGGCTTGGGGCCTCCCTTATAAATGGGCTGAGACTACAGGGTCTCCACTCACCATTTTCAACCCCATCAGGATTGGGAGGGAGATGTCATCTGGTGCTGAAGCCCAACCTTTACCCTGTACATTGCTTTCTCCCTTGCCTTCCTCCTAGCGTGGCTGCCACCACGTGAGCCCTGTGAGCTGGCAGGACAGTTAGTGAAGTCTTGGTGTGCAGAACTCATGCCAGTCCCAGGGAAACAGGCGCACAGGCCCCTGAAGGGCTGTCTGTCTCCCACCTCATCCTCAGCCAACCGGGTGAGGCCAGCAGGACTCAACAGGCACCACGGTGGCCCTGTCTGTGCCTACCCTGCTGCCCTTTGTCTGTGGTGGCCTCAGTTGTAAACCTGAGCCAGGCAGGTGTGACCAAGAAAAAAGGACTCCTTGACCACGATTTGCCAGAAGATTAAAGTCCCCTGAGAAAAGACCTTTATTTCTGTATTTCAGTTTCACAGCTTGGGGAGATTGGAGATAGTACCCGTTCTCTGGAGACTGCAAAGGTTCTTAAAAGCCAGGCAGTGGGACTTTCACCTATAAATGGGAGGACAGACATTGTCAATTTAGAGGGCTGTGTCACTCACTTCTGGTGGGGGAAAACCAAGCCTGACTGACTCCCAAGGGTGAGGCAGAAACCCAAATAGGACAACTCAGGCTGCCTGAAAATGGGTCCCAGTCAGGGATTCACTGTGTGCCTCCAGGCTAGGGAGGGACTTCTCTGGGCCTCCTGTGGTAGAAAAGAGGGAACGATTTAAGAAATGCAGAAAATTGGTAAGAGAGATCAGAGAGGTAGCTGCAGGTGAGAATAAGGACAAGGTGGTGGGGAGTAGACACTTTGGGGAGACTGGTCAAGATGAACTGAGCTGTCCCCAGAGGCCGATAGGCCACTTTCCACTGGGCTCCTCCACTGTATCCTGCTCTTCCCTCCTAGCATAGGGACCTCTGGCCCAGGAGCCTGTGCTGAGCCAGCAGGCCAATTAGCGGGTCTCCCTGTGTAGAACTAGTGCCATCCCAAAAAATAGACACTACGGGCCTTCAAAGACCATCTCCACCCCTCCAGTGCTACCCCATCACATGATGGGGACTGCCCAACCTTCTTTCATCCCTGTTCCCAGATTGAGGGTATTCATGGGGGTTGATAGAGTCTACATTGTCACCAGTTACCTTCTTGGTAACCGGTTCCAGTTCCAGTCTTGGGTTTGGATCCCAGCCCTCCAGTTTTCTGTGCCTGCACCAACCTTCTGCCCTGAGTTCCAACTCCTTGCACTGTTAAATGGTGCCTCCCTCCTGGGGCTTCTAGAGGACTGTGCATGTGACCTGGTACATAGAGCCATCCTTAGCGTGATAGGAACTGTTAGTCCACTTTTCCTTGGCCCCCTCAATGAGTGCCTTGAGGTGTGCAGTTCAGTGTGGTAGTTTGCAAAGGCCTTGGGCAACAGCAGTCCATAACAGAGGTGTGTGGAATGACTCCGAGGCCACCTCACACCCAAGGGAGGAAGGAGCAAGAAGAGCTGGTGTCTACTGAGTACGTGGTGAGGGGGTGGCTTGTGAGCTATGCTCACATAGGCCCACAAGAAGGGTTTGCTGGTCTCTGTTTCAGAGATGAGGAAACAGATATTCAGCCCTCTTAATTTCCCTGCCTGGGTCCCTAGGTAGAGAGTGCGGGACTCAAAACACTCCAATTCCAAGCCACTTGGACTCTTTCCATCACCCTTCTGTGTAAGCTTTAGTGTCACTCAGGTCATGCATGGCTGAAGATAGCAGACCAGGTGAAAAACATTGATTCTGCAAGTGATGGGTCAAAAAGGTCAGGGCTAGGACAACAAAGCATGCTCAGATGCACAGAGACCCGAAGGAGGGAAGGCAAATGGCCTCACAGACCCAAGACCTGCAGAAATGGAGGACAGGCAGATAGAGCCCCAGGGCGACACCACTCCCAGGACACAGCCCGTAGGTCAGAGAGACCTGGGCTGTGATGCTCAGGTGTGTGGAGGGACCAGAATGTGTGCAGGGCCTTCTGGACAGCACATATTCTCATCTAACACCAATCCAAAGCAAAAACTATCCATTCTTCAAAAATCCAATGCACACATTTGAGCAACTAAGGTTTCGGGGAGCCCCCCAGGTCCAAGTGCATTTGTTAACCAAACTGTTTCTGTTAGAACCCCAAGAAAGGAACAGGCAATACGCAGACTGCCCAAGGTCACAGACACTATTCCAGGTATGAATTTTATTGGTAACCAGCTGACACTTGAAGCGGCTCAGAAATTGGGACAAGAAAAGTCCCCAGTTGTTATTATTTAGTACAGCCCAGGAAGAAGAAAGGCCTCTTTGTAGAGCAATGAAAGGGACCCAGATAGAGGCAGCCCCTGCCCTCCCGAGCCCAGATCATCTTTGCCATCAGCGGTTTCTGGCCAGCGTGGCCGGGCCTCATTGTTCTGCTGCATTCCGCTAGGGACAAGAGTATATTTGGGTATGTCGCCTTCTCAGCTCACAACTCAAGACCCTAAGGTAGATCTGTTCCAGTCATCATTATTTAGAAGTATTTTGACAAGTGGCTTCTTTATTTTCACTATTCCCCTTCCCTCTTTTTGTTCTTTATCTTTTCTTGAAAAATTTCCCCTGGGAACAAAGTTATTCTCAGACACAGTTCACATGGTGAGGGCAGAACAGCACTGCAGTGCAGCTGAGGGGACAGAGGTGGCGTGTGTCCCCGAGAAAGCATTGATCCAGGTGGCCATCCGCACCATGGCTCCTCCAGATAAAGCCTGCCACAGTCACAGCACCTGGGGACATCCTCCCCACCACCCTTCCCTGCCCCACTGCTCTGTCCTCCCGGCTGCCTGCGCCTGTGCTGGACCTGGCGGTGAGTTGCTAGAACCTCTTTCTGCCTCAGGGCACTGGGGATCAGGCTTCTCACCGTGGATGTCCCGGGAGGCTGGATAGTGTGCACGTATAGGGATCTCTGCCCACCCAGCGCTCACATCCTTCTCCATACCCCAGACTCCTCCATAGCCTCCCAAGCCCTGGCACCCCTGTCCCCATGTTAGAGGCAACTGAGTTAGATAGTACTATCTCATCAGACAGACAGACAGATGGACAGGGCCCTCGAAGGAGCCAGTACAGAAGACCAGGTACCTTGCAACTGTGGGGCACACAGATACCTACCTTTGCTGTGGGTCAGACCTCAAGACAAAAGATCAAACAAATGCACCCACATACTCCCTAAGGATAAACATCAGGGACTGATATTCTAAACAGGTACCTATCACCCTGAGGAAGCCAGAAGGAGCCACTAACCCAACCCACTACGGGAAGAGCCCGTGCTCTATATTCATGCCTGTTAACTATATGACTTACTTCCCCATTTGTCCCCAGTTTAATCAATTTTACCTGAGCAATTATACTTGTAATCTTACTGGTTGACCATAGTTCTGTCCCACCTCATGCCATCTTGCGATTTCCCATTGTTCCCCACCTTGTGGTTTTGCTATATAAAAGTCCTTAGAAAAGACAGTCTTTGGCAACCCACTTGGGAACCCTTCTGTCTCTCTCTCAGACAGATGCTTTCTTTCTTTCAATAAACATATTCTGCTCTTCACCTCTATTGTTCCTAAAATTCATTCCTTGATTTGAGAGAACACAAACTCTTACCAGACATCCAGCAGGTTGAGAGTTTCTTTCCCCTATATCACCCAGACCAGCTTCCTTCTAGAACAAATTTGCTGCTTGGGGCAGAGCTAGGGAAACACTGAGAGAGGACAAGGGTTCCGGGTTGCCCATCTCTGGGGTACAGCCAGGGTAAGAGAAAATGCCAAAATGGCTGTGCGGGAGCAGGAATGTGAGGATGTGCATGCATGTGGCGTTTGACTCCTCAGTGGAGGCTAACCCCCCTCCCCACGTTGCTGGAACTGGTTTAGTGTTTGCAGCTATCTGCCGAACCCCGCTGGGAACCCCCTCAAAACCAACACCTTTCAAGCCAAGTCCCTATACTCCCCACAGCTGCCAGGGTCATAGAGCCCCCCAGAACCCATCCAGCTGGGGGCATCCTTCTATCCAGTGCTTCCCATTGTCTGTGGGGTGAAGACCTCCCCGGACTCTGCACTTGCCTGTCTGTCCAGCGTGGTGCCAGGGTGAGCTTCGGCATCTGCCACCCTCTCCTCTCCACCGGGCCATCGACCTCCCCTGTGCCATCTTGTCTCTTGCTTTGCTTCTCAGGAATTTCCACTTATACCTGCCCAGCTACCAGCGGCCCAGGTGTCAAGCCTGCTCCCCATTTCAGGAGCCACTGCCATCATGACGGCTATGTACGTGGACCATGCCACCGAGCCACCAAGGACTTCAATTTCAAGCTTAATTTACACTAATCTAAATTTTAAAACTGATATCTGGATTCAGTAATTAAAAAACAAAATTTGTTTGGAACAATTTGGGTCTGTAAGCCTCATTGTAAACTGTGAGATCCAAATGCAGGCCTGGTACAGCCAATTAAATTCTTATGTCTGCATTTAGTGTCCACATGGAAATGTGGAAAATATGCACTGGATTTTGAAGACTTAATAAAAAAAATAAATATTTCAACACAAATTTTTATTGATCACATGGTGAAAAAATCATATTGCGAATATACTGAGTAATACAAAGAACAAAAATACATCTTTAAACTTGATCTATTTTCCTTCTACTTTTCTAATGTACCTACTGGAAAATTTAGCATTATATATGTGGTTCAAATTCTATTTCTGTTAGACATGTCATTTTGCCTTGTTTTTTTGTTTTCTTGAGACAGAGTCTTATTATACAGTTTAAGATGATTTTGAGCTCACTTTGTAGCAGTGAGCCTCGAACCTCAAGTCTAGCCTTGAACTGGCAGTGATCCTCCTGCCTCAGCCTCCCAAATGCTGGATTTACAGACATGCGCCACCGCACTCAGCTAAGACTAATTTTGTTGACTCCCTACCTTACAGTGGTGACTCAGACATTATCTATGCCTTTAATCTATCTGTATTAGCAATTCAGCCTCCCCTCCCCCACTCCCTCAGGCTTAATTGTGACCTTGCATGGGTTTATGTATGGCAAATACTTGGCTTGCTGAACTTGGTGTGGCACATACATGTTTGCATGTACATGTGTATGTTCCTGTGGCCTTGCCCACCTCTACCTGTATTCACACATACGCACATCTGTGTCCGGACCTTGTTGGGATTTCTGTGTGTGAGCACACACGGCAGGGCCCCTACCCAGAAGTACACACGCGTGGGCACATGAGTGGGGTCCGGTGCCCACGGGGAGTTGATGTGAGGACCCGGACTCAGGCACGGAATTTTAGGCCGGTTGTCTCCTCCACCCCAGCCTCCAGGGAGGCTGCAGCAGACAGTGTTTGCGTGGCAAGTTGATGAGACCGTCATGTAGGACAGGACCAGTAGCCACCCTGAAATCAAGATTGATGACAGCTGCTCCTCGCCCCTCACTGAGAAAGACCGTCACTCCATCACTAGAGAGGAAATTAAATTGGTCTGGCACCATTTTCGTTTCCCAAAGCCAATTTGGTCCCCGTCGTGTGGCGCGTTATGTACTGTGGGTGATGTCTAATTGATCATTTGGTTTATTCATAAATTTCTGAGGTGTGGTCTATGAAGCTAACTGTGCCACAGGAAATCAGGAAAAGATGCTTGTTCCTTTTCTAAAGATTTGAGAGAACCCGGGCTGGTGGTGCAGCTCAGTGATAGAGTGCTTGCCTAGAATGCACAAGGCTCTGGCGCTGCACAAACAAAAAAAGCTAAGAGGCAACCAACCTATCCATCCACCTCTCTGTCCATCCAGCCATGCAGCCAGTCATTCTTCCTTTGAGTCATTTAGTTATTCAGCTGTGGCGCCCCTGCTGTGTCCTGGGCAGAACAGAAAGAACCATGGAATTCGAGTCTGGAAAGCCAGAGTCCAATACTGCCCCATGGGTAGTCCCTGGACTCTATGGCTAGTTTCTCTGTGAACCACATTGCTGGGCTAAAGATCTCAAATCTCCTTCCAACTCTGGCACTTCAGGGATCCTGGCTGATTTTCTAAGTAGGGGTTTCTCAGGTCTATGCAGCTGTCTTTTCCCGGTCCTCTGGGGCTGCTTGGAGAATGCCCTAGGATGAGGGAAGCAGAAAGACTTCAGGGTCATGGGCATCACTAACCTCCATAGACTGAGTGGGGATTTTGGGGTCCGGTTGTACTTCAGAGATTTGGGAGACTAGGCTAATCAGTGCAATGCAAAATTAGTATTTTGGAGACTGTGTCTTATGTTTTGGAGTCCCTCAGTCCTTGGGGCACATAGGGTCTCAGGAAGTTCTTCCCAGTCCCTTTCACCTCCACTGCCAGAGCATCAGGGTGTTTATAAGACCTCCCTGCCTTGTTATACCACGTATTGTCACCCTTTCTGGTCCAGCTTCTCCCTGCCTCCCTTCCACCCCAGCCTGGCCCCATTTTGGAGTCTTTTTCTCAGATTCCCATACTAGCTGTGAAGCCCACCCCTGTGGCTTTGGTATCCATCCTGGACCCCAGGACCAATTCTAGGTCCTCTAAGGAATCTCTGGCCACAGCTTGCCTGACCAGCACAGATTAATGGAGCTATGTTGATCTGGAAATGTGTAAATTCCTACCATGAAAGCCAGGCCCTGCAAAAGCCTGTCTATGTGACATCAGTCTTCCTAATGGGGAGCCTGATTGTGGGCTGTGTAGATGGCAGGTGGGCTGAAGCAGAGAGATCAGGCTGGGGAGAGACTGGGTGGCTTTGATCCTGACATCAAGGAGCAATTTCCTCTGATGTCTCCTCCAACACTCAAACTCTGTGGTGTGGTGGAGCATCCCACAACTCAGAGAAAAGAACGGGAGGAAAAGTAGATATTGAATGTTTAAACTCATCTTCCAGAGCCTCCCTCTTTCTGCCTCACTTCTTCTCTTCTATAATACAGACCGCAAGTGGATCCTGCCATACTCCTGATCTCCTTGGTATCCCTTGAGCCTAGCTCAGTGCCTGGCATATAGTAGTTGTTCAATAAATATTGTCAAATAAATGAGTGTCTAGCTCTAAGACCACTCTAAGAAGACATCTTGATAGTGAACCCATTCAGGAGGGGCTGAGAGTGTAATTTACTCATTCAGGAGCGTTTGCTAAGCAGCTCTCAGGTGTTTGGCACTGGGCCCAGTGCAAAGGCCTGAGATGACTAGAAAATTAAAACTCACAACCTGCTCTGAGTACTCACTCGCGCCAGGGGCTATGCTGGGTTCAGGAGGTAGAAAGGTGAACAGAACAGATACCCTCCCTCGATGGAGCTCATGTATTCCCCACACAGGAGACAGACGTTAAGCAAGTAAACACAAAAATAAGCAAGGTAGTTTTAGATTGTGTAGGTGGTACAGAGGGGAAAAGTAAGAGGGTGTTTAGGTTGTCTACTTTGACAGGGGCGGTTCAGAGAGACCTCTCTAGGATCTGAAAACTGAGCATAAAGAGCCAGGAGCCAGGAATGGATAGAGTATATGCAGAGGCCCTGGAGCCAGAAACTCCTCAGTAGGGTTGGAGGAAAAGAAAGACACCACTGTAGCATGTAGACGCCAGTGGGGTGCAAGACTGAGAGGCAAATGTATAAGATGAGCTTGAATATACTGCTGCCCTCATGAGAAAAGCAGAGCAGAGCGGGCTGTCATGAAGAGGGGAAGACGTGGGGAAGCCCTGAACTCAGCCTGGAGGAGGCAGCACTGGCAGCCTGTCCTGTGATGGCATAGAGCCTAGGTGGCTTCCTTCCTTCCAGCACTGTGGACCTGGCCCCAGGGCTTCCTCCCTGATGACCTAGAGCAAGGTTCCCTGATGCTGCACCAGCCCCAGGGTTCCCCTGAGTGATTTTCTTGCCCAAAGCTTCTCAAAGCTTCCTCTGCTGCTGCAGAAAGTTGCTGATGGTAGTGGCTGGAGTTCTCTGGGGCCAGCAGGCCTGGAGGATGTCTCTGCCGCAAGGTAATGTCATCTTGTGAGTCCCTCGCTTTCATCTTGTAGGTGGCTCCCCAGCGCTTTTATTATCATTGAGCCCAGCATCTAGCAAATAGCCGCATTGCTGCCTTTTATCTGGCCAGCTTTCAACTTGAGATACCATCTTCAGGGGGCCCTGCCTGTGACTGTCCCAGTACTATCTAGAACTACAGTCCTCAAAGTGGGTTATGCCAAACATTTGAATAATAACATTAATAATGATAATGATGATATAACAGCAAATGTTAACATCGGCTCCCCATTTATTAGGATCTGGACATACCAGGCATTCTGCTAAATGTTTCTTTGCAGCAACTCTTATTACTACTTTAAAGGCAGTGCTGTTATGAGGCTTAGAGAGGTTGGTTAACTTGGCCAAAGTTGCATAGCAAGTAAGTGCTAGAACTGACATTAGACCAAGGGCAGGCTGTTCCCCAGACTTCTTCCCCTGCACACCAGTAGATCCCAGTGCCAGACTGACTATATCAGAATCATCAGAAACTAAGTGTTCTGGCCCCTCACCCTTAGAAATTCTGATCCTGTAGGTTTGGAGTGGGGCTCAGGAATCTTTCTGTTCATTGTTTGTTGGTTTGTTTCTATTTTAATAGGTTCCCATGGGAGATTTACACATAGGCCCGGTGTGTCCTTGTCCACCTTCCAGAAGCTGACGCGACCTTCTGAGGGTGGAAGGCTGAGGGCTGAGGGGGCTCCTGACCAGAGCCAGGGCTGAGCCCTCGTCTGCCTGTGTCATCCTCTCCTCTCTCCTGGACTGGAGCACAGCAAGGAAGATGTGACTGAGAATAGACTGAGGGAAGGGTTTGGGAAAAGGAGCATGGGTGATGGGGTATGAAAAGGAAGCTAGCCAGGTATAAAGCATGTGGGAAGATGGTTAGGGAATTGGGGAGGCTCTGGTCTAAGGATCCCCACACTGAACCACTAAAGAGACGCAGTGATCTAGAAGCATGTAGCTTTTCAATCATGGAGCAAATATTTATGAAGCAGCAATAAGAACTAATACCACCCAGGGAGGCACTGAAGGGAAGAGAGGAACAAGGAACATTGCCCTTGTCCTAAGGTCCATTCCAGACCCTGGCATTCAGACTGTCACCTACCCATCCTTCTACACAACTTTGTCAAGTGAATGAAAATCATCAGTTCTAGACACAAGGCAAGCTGGGTATCAAGGAACCATAGAAATTACTACTGAGTCTATGTAAAATTCAGTATTAATGCAGACAGTAACCTGGGCAGACTTCGAAATATGCCATTCACAAAAGGACAAATTCAGCCAGGCCTAGTAGTGCATACCTGAAATTTCACACTCTGCAAGGCTGAGGCAGGAGGAGCTCAAGTTCAAGCCCAGCCTAGGCAATTTAGCAACTTAGTAAGAAGAGAGAAGAAAAGAAAAGAAAAGAAAAGAAAAAGAAAAGAAAAGGGCTGGGGATGTAACTCAGTACAAAGGCCCTAAGCTCAATCTCTGGTACAAAAGACAAAAAAAAAAAAAAGACAAATACTGTATGGTTCTCTTTAGATTGGGCACCTAGAACAGTCAAAATTATATGGTCAGGACTGGGGATATAGCTCAGTGGCACAGCACCTGCCTGGCAAGCACAAGGTCCTGAGTTCAATTCCCAGTACCAAAAAAAGCAATTATAGGGACAAAAGGTAGAATGGCAGCTGCCAACGGTTTGGGAAGGGAGACTGGGAAGTTGTGGTTTCATGGATACAGTTTCAGTCTTGCAAGATGAAATGAGTTCTGGATATCGATTACACAACAATGTAAATGTAAGTAGTACTACTCAACTGTAAACTCAAAATAGTTCAGATAGTAAATTTTATGTGTGCTTCACCATAATTAGAAAGTTTTAAAACAAGTTTAATTTAAAAAGTAAAAATCAAAGTGTTAAGTTATGTGAGGATGGTAGAGAGTCCTGGTTTTTCTCCAATACTCATTTTCTCCTTTCTTTATTGAAAGATATTTTGGCCAGCCCCTTGGCTGCTCAGATTAAGGGCTATATTTCCCAGTAGCCCCTGCAGGTAGGCCATGGGACTAAGTTCTGATCAATGGATATATACAAAAGGACTCTGGGGAACTTTCTTAAGAGATAGTAACAGATGCCTCTTCCTTAAGAGAATAACCTTGGCCTCTTCCCCTTTGTCTCTTCCCATGCTCCTGTCTACTGGCTGACAGGATCATGGACGCTGCCATCTTGGATCAGGAAGTTGAGGTGACATCTAGCAGGGCAATAAGATGTAAGGCCCTCCTAGTGAAACATCGTATCAGTCCTGAGCAACCTACCCTGACTTTGACAGGAACAAACTTTTATCTCCTTCAAGTCATGCTATTTTTGGTTTTCAGTCATGTGTATCCAAACATAATCCTAACACTCAAAGAAGGTTGAATGGATAAGGTCCACTCTGAACTATCCTGACGAGTAAAACAAATAAGGCAAGACCCATGGCCTCAAGGGACTCGCTTCCCAGTAGGAGGAAAGACAGGTGTACAAATGTCAGTAGCCAGAGCCACTGCAATCAGCTGACATTTGGGGAGCACTAGCCTCATGTCTTACTTTTCTCTTAATTGCGGAGACAAAATACCTAATGCCCAAAATTAAGGAAGGCAAGGTTTATTTAGCTCATAGTTTGTCATATTTAATGTTCACAACTACCCTATGAGATAGGCATACTATTATCACTTTCATTTTCACAGGGAAACTGAGGCTTGGGGGAGAGAGCACCTCGCCATAGCCATACAAAGTAGATCATACAAAGAGATGGCCACCTAGATGGTTTGGTCCAGAACCCACACCCTTGACCACTTTCCTGGGCAGAGTGTTAAGGAATTCAACAGGAGTATTCATGCTCATTTGTAGGTTCTGGAAAGCTGTATGCAGGAGGTTATCCTTGTTCTGAACCTTGAAGAAGGCCTGGTATGGAGGAGCATGCCAGACAGAGACACAGGGAAAGTAATGGCTGGAGGGAACATAAGAGGATCATTACGATGTGTGGTGGGAGACAGGAAATCCAACTCTACACAAGGTTCTGGGGCTCATTTTATAGGACATCATCACATGAACCTGACAATTTATTTTTATTTTTTATTTTAAAGAGACTAAAACCAAGGAAAATAAAACAGAATAAAACCAATCAAAATAAATCAGTGTAAGTAATACAGGACGTCAAAGCCTTATGAAATCAGCAATAGTTTTGTTGTCTTCAAAATAGCTGCAGATACCTTTGGACATAGTAAAAATCGAACAGAACAGAATAGAATAGAAACAATAAAAACAAAATAATGAATGCAACAAAGGACTTCAAAACAAGCCTATAGTAAATCCAAAATGGCTACCATAATACGTCTTGCTATCTTTCAAATAGCTGCTCCTGCCATCAGATTTAACATAATCAAACAAAACAAAAGAGAATAAAACCCAACCCAACAAAACAATGAAAATGATATGGTTTCCCAGTGGGGACTGCTTCCTGGTGAGGCCTTGTTCTCTCCCTCCACAGTCCATGAATGGCACTGACTCGCTGAGAGAGGCTTGGGTGTGGCTGTCCCCACTCCGGCAGCAGCCCACGTGTGGTGCTGGTTTCCAGGTGGGGATCAACTCCTGGTGAGGTCTGGTTCTCTCCCTTTGCAGTCCACAAATGGTGCTGACTCAAATCTGAGAAGTAAAAGGGCTTAAATTTCACAGTAAACTGGGACAATGAATCTTCCAGATACATTCTGGTTATTACACACACACACACACAGACACACACAAGGCTGACTTCTTCCTGAAAAGAAAAAATTGCAAATGTGCAGAGGAGGGAAGCAGGTGGGTTCCTGTCTAGATAATTAGCAGTCAGTAACTCAATTAGCACAGCAGGACAAGACCCATGGAAGGGCCTTTAAAAAGAACAAGAAAAAAAGATAAAAACTGTGAACTGTTTACAGATCCAGAACTGTGGGTATTAACAACTAAAGGATTTCCAGACAGGCGAAGGGAAAAGCCAGAATTAAGTTAAGCAGGGATTTTTAACACTGTCCTTAGATAGAGGACATCAGTATTATTCAGTTTTGCATTATTACAGCAAAACACCTGAGGCAGGCTCTGTAGGAAGGAAAGAGGTTTCTGTAGCTCACGGTTGTGGAGGTTCAGTGGCTTGGTGCCTGCATCAGCTCGGGTCTGGCAAGGACCCTCTCGATTGTGTCGTATCATGATGAGTAGAAATGGCAAAAGTATATGCATAGAGTAAGGAATTATATCACCAAACAGGAAGCTAGAGAGAGAGAGATTCAGTTCAGGCTCATATTTTTATGGCAATCCACTCTACTCTCCAAAGAGAACTCGCTCCAGGAAACCAGGATTGCTCACCGAGGGCATTGCCCCCGTGACCTAAAG
>RJWM01017222.1:0-43619 GCA_004363535.1 Dasyprocta punctata | reverse complement strand
TAGAGATGCTCAAAGAATGCTGAAATAATATTAAAAAGTTGGATACAAAACCAGGGGCATAGCTGAGCGGTAGTGGTAGAGTGCTTGTCTAGGATGCATACTGTGCTTACTCCCCGGTACCACACACACACACACACACACAATTACTTATAAAACTGGGGCATTCCTCAGGGTAATATTAACTATAATCTTTTAGCCTATATTTCCTACTGAACAGAATTAATTTTCATTTGTACCAGACAAGAAACATCTGCAACTTATCTATCTTCTACAAGTTAACTGTTGTTATTTTTTTGTTTTTTGTTTTTTGTTTTTTTTGCCCTTCTAGGGATCAAACCCAAGGCCTTGGGCATGTTAGACAAATGCTCTACCACTGAGCCACACTCCCATCCCCTACAAGTTAACTTTTAACTTTACAGGCTGGACCTTAATCAGGAGTGACTAGTGAGTCCAGCAGTCACATGGACAGTGCTCTTATACGCTCCTGAAAAGGTGCTCAGCAATCTTTTTGCTTTGTCAAGCTTTAGATAATTTTTCTTAACACCTTACTACTTGATAAAGAAGGATTCCTGTGGCTCCCCATGAAAGACCCTAAACTTTAGGCCCGACTCTCATGGGAATTAGCATCTTGGTGACATCTTCCAGGGCCACTTCTCAGGCCCAGTTGGGTCCAAACTACATGTCACTGCCACACTGACCTTTCAAAGCACCACTTTCGCTGTGTTCCTCCCACACGCAAGAACTGAAATGACTCCTGCTCTAATCCACATTTCCCAGACCAGCTTGCAGAAGCATCTGGAATCTAGCCTGGCTAGGAATTTGGAAAGGAGTTTTCCCCTTGGTGCCAGCCAGCTTGGTGTCTCCCCAGCCCTGGATGTGTCTCTCTTGTCTGCACACATTTGCTCTGGCAGATATTCCCATTTGTATGCCCCTGGCCCATCTCTTAGCCTGATTAACCTGTGACAGTGTTTCCCAAATTTCGATCACCTACGTACCATTGTCAAAACTTTTGTTTACTATCTGTACTATTTTTCTAACTTTAAGAAAACCCCCAGACTGATCGTGGTGGCACACACCTATGAGCCCAGCACTAAGGAGGCTACGGCAGGAGGATAGCATGTTCAAAACCAACCTGGGTTACATAGCAATATCCTGTTTCAAAAACAAAACCAAAGAAACAAAAATAAAAACTCCCCCCTTTTTAAAGCTGCAGTGTTGACATGCTAGTTAAAGAAAAAACTCCATCAGTGTACCACTCCAAGTACCCTTCATTTCTTATTTGATTGTGTGACATTTGTTTGGTCCGCTTGGCCTCACAAGATGGTGGCCCTTGTCTCCCTCCCACATGCAGCCCTGACCCAAGCACTCGGCAAGGCCTCACTATATACCCTTTGGTTGGCTGACTGCTGTCTTCTTTGGAAACTTTCTGTCTGAGTGCTGACAGCTTTCCCTTGTCCCTCTAGTGTGCAGGGTAACACTGAAAACATACTTCTTGTCCTCTAGAGACTTATGTTCCAGCTGGAGTTGCAAAAGTAGGTGTCTTAGATGAGTCAGGAGGGTGCGGGTCCCTCTCAGGCACTTTCTACTCATGTCACCTTGAACAACAGGCCTCCTTACCCCCAGTTTCCTCATCAGTGAAATGATAATGATAATTAGGAAATAATAAATAATAATACCCACGTTACTTACCTCAGGAAATGGTTGAAAGATTCATAAGAAGTCATAGTTGTGCAAAAACTTAGTAAACAAGAAAGTGAATATCTACAGTTTCGTTAAACAATTCCATGCAAGTTAAATAACAAAGCGAGATGTCTACATAAAGTATGTCACTAGGCAGCTTCCCAAACTTCAAATGAGCATCACAGGGGAGGTACTGACTCGCTGCACAGACAGGTTCCAGTTTATCTACCTATCTTCTACTTCTGCTTTTTTATTTTTTCAGGCTGGCCTTGAACTGACAGTGATCCCCCTGCCTCAGCCTCCTGACCTATCATCTATTGAAGGACAGTCGTTATCAGTATTTTGCTATTATATATAGTACTTTAATGTATATCTTTGTTCATGTGTCGTTATACACAGTATATTTGTAGTGTAAATCCCTGGAAGTAGAACTGGTGCACAGCCATGTACATTTGCATTTGCATTTGCATTTTTTTGGATTTTTAAAAAATTTTATTTTAAAGACAGTGAAACCCAACAAAACAAAACAGAACAAAGCCAATCAAAACAAAGCAGTAAAATTGATACAGAACTTCAAAGCAGGATACTAGGAAAACAACAATGGCTACCATAGAATATCTTGTTATCTTCACAATAGTTGTCCATTCCATCAGGTATAGCAAAATCAAACCAAAAACAAAACAGAATAAAACCAATCAAAACAGAATATTGAATAAAGCAAAACAATTAATCAGAATAAAGTAAAACAGTGAGAACAATATTGGGCCTCAAAGATAAGACAGAAGGAAATCCCCCATATTTGCTATATTGCATACTGTCATCCTCCCAAGAGATGCTCAGACTGATAGGCCTGAAAAATCAACCAAACAATACAAGCGTTTAGTTACTTTATGTACCTTAGTTGCTATCAACTCAACCTGTCCAGAGGATTGCTTATGGGGGGGCGGGGATTGATTCTCAGCCCACGTGCCAGTAGGCTCACGGGAGGCACTGACTTTTTTCTTTCTGGAATCTGCACCACTTGTGCCGCTTACCAGGAAGGCTGGCTAGTTGTCTTCTTCTTGGATCTTCCCTGCATTTCCATTTTTAATTGGCAGATAATAATTATACATATTTACGGTGTACTGTGTGATATTCTGGTACTGTATACATTGTATAATGATTAATTCAGGATATTTAACTTCTCCATCAGCTCAAATATTTGTCATTTGTTTGTAATGAAAGCATTCAAAATATTCTTTTCAAGTTATTTTAATTTATATGATACAGTTTTGCTTAGTGATGCACAGTGTGGTGCTAGGCTAATCCAGAGCCTTAGGAGTGCTAGGCAACTACCCTATCACTGAGTTACATCCCCAGTCCATATCACACGATATTGTGAAGTATAATCACCTTTCTGCATAACAGTACACCAGCACCTACTCCTCCTATATAAATGGGTCTTTATACCCATTAACCAATCTACCCATACCTCTTCAGCCTCCTCGGCCTCCAGTTTCACTCTCTACTTCTATGAACTCAGCTTCTTTAGATTCTACATGAGTGAAATCACATAGTATTTATCTTTCTATGCTTGGCTTATTTTATTTAACATTATGACCTGCGAGTCCAACCATTTTGCCACAAATGACAGCACTCCCTTCTTTTTAAAGGCTAAATGGTATTCCATTGTGTGTATATATACCACATTTTTTTGTATCTATTCACCTGTTGATGGACACTTGGGTTGGTTCCATACCTTGGCTATTTTGAATATGGTGCAATAAATGTGGGGGTGCAAATGTCTCTTCAACATACTGAGTTCCTATCCTTTAGACATATACCCAGTAGTGGGACTGCTGAGTTATATTGTAGATCTGCTTTTAAGTCTTTGAGGAACTTTCATATTATTTTCCATAAAAGCTGTACTAATTTACATTTGCGCCAATAGTGCACTGGAGTTCTGTTTTTTTAACATCCTCACCAGCATTTATCTTCTATCTTGTTGTTAATGGCCATTCTAACAGGAGCAGGTAATATCTCACCATGGTTTTGATTTGCATTTCCCTGATGATTAGTGATGTTGAGCATCTTTTCATGTACCCATTTGCCATATTTGTATGTCCTCTTTTCAGAGGTGTCTATTCGGTTCTTTTGCCCATGTTTAACTGTATTATTTGGAGGTTTGGCCTACTGAGTTATTTGAGTTCCTTCTATATTCTAAATATTAACCCCTTGTCAGATATATAGTTTGTGGATATTTCATCCTATTCTATGTTGTGTCTCTTCACTCTGCTGATTATTTCCTGATTGCTGGTCAGAAGCTTTTTAGTTTGATGTAATCCCATTTGTCATGAATTTTTGATAGCTAATGCCAAATTGTCCCCCAGAGAAGTTGTTCCAGATGACCTTCCCACCCACTCCATAGGAGAGTGCTTTTTCCTTCATATCACTTTCCCCAGCACAGCATGAAATAGACCAATGGTTGTGAACCTATGTGTGCGTGCCCCAGCCAGCTGTTTGTTATTATTGAAAGCTCTAAAAGGTTCCCCATCAGTGTAAATAGACCTTTGTATTCTGTGCTTGGGGGACACAGTGGGAACAAGGTAGGGGAGTGGGGGTGTATTAAGGGAAGGCAGACATTCCCTGTTCTCCCTGTGAGTGTGGCAGAGGAGTTTATAATAACCCCGATGGTGGAGGTAGCCTAGGAGCACTATGTCCTCAACTCCTTAAGTATCTAGCAGCACCCACAGGGTGGGTGGTTCACAAACCCACAGGATACAACTGCTTGATAGACAAGAAAGTTTCTTTTGGTCCCTGCCATCCTCTTCCAGCTTCATGTGAAGCTGTTTCTGGACCTCCTTATGTGTATCACAAGCCAGGACCAGCAAGCCTCATTGGCATTCTGTTGCAGGGAGGGATCACCAGCAAAGTATATTGTCATCCATTGTCCTCACATTCACACACACAGCAAGAGGACCAGATGCAGAAGTCGAGGCCCAGCTTGAGAAGTGCAAGCCCGCACTTGTGAAGCGTAGCTCTGTGCCCGAGGTCTCTGAGCTGTAGGTGGGCTCCTTCAGGTGCAAGAACAAGGGTCAGTTTGGTTTCTTTGGGTGACAGAGTGTGTACATCTGTATTCATGCACAAGTGAAGGAGAGGAAGCTGTCGCTAACAGCTACTTTTCTTCACAGCCAATGCCCCAGGATCGCTGACAAGCGCAACATTCGCAATGTCCACCACTCCGCTTCCTTGCACCGCAGCCTGTCTTGCTGCTCCCCGTGACCTTGCTTTCCCCACACCTTGTGGCTTCTGCTCCCTGATGTCTCCCTGAGCATCTCCTTTCTGCCAGGCCGCCTCGCTGCATGTGTTCCTCTGTGTGTCTTTCACAACCGTGTTCCCTATGAGAGGAGCTATCATTGGATCAACTGGTTACACTGCAGTCAGTCTGAGCAACTCCAGTGCGGAGCCTGTCATAGGCCACAGAGTCCACATAACCCAAATGAAAGAAGACTATTCTTGACTTAGCTATAGGTTCTCTGGTCTATTTGTGTGTGACCTAAAGAACAGTGCCTGGCACAAAGTAGTCACTCAACAAAATGGTGCTGCATGGGTGAAGAGTAATCTAGAGTGGAGGATTCACTTCTGTCCACTTTTTTCAGTAGAGGGCTGTGAGTGAACCAGTCAAGCCAAGTATCATAGGATTCTTCTCTGACATACAACTAGACTGAAGGCAAAATTCAGCAAATTAACTGTGTTACCGTTATACTTCTATGTCCAAGTGTACAGGTTGAATATTGAGAGGAACACAGGCTTTGTCATCAGACAGATCTGTGTTTAAATTCTGATTACCACTGACTATCCAACTTTGGCCAGTTCCTTGGCCTCTCCATTTCCTTGCCTATAAAATAGAGCTCATAACATCTGCTTTGCAATGTTGCGAAAACTGGTCTAGACAAAGAATGCAAAACGCCCACTGCAGTATCTAATGCATAAAGATATTCAAGGGGAATTTCTGTTGTGATTTCTTTTTAACAGAGTCTCGGTACATAATCCAGGCTGGTCTTGAAGTCTCTGTGTATCACAGGCTGACTTCAAACGCATGATCTTCCTGTCTCATCCTCCGGAATGCTGATATTAGAGGCTTACTGTGATTCTTAAAGTCATCTTTAAAAATTAAAGCTTCTGGTATGTGACTATTAAATGTACTCGCCTTTCTAGAGATAAGTTTGGATTTCTCAGATCAACACACAGCCAGGCACCAGATATATTTCCATTTATTGATGTTCATAACTAAAGGGAAATGCTTTTCCTTTCTGCTAGTTGTTTAACTTGAGACAAGGCAGAACATCTTATCAATTTTCTGATGTTCCTTTAAAGCACAGTACTAAGAATCCTATCTCTCTGATAGTTCTACATCCTGAATTCTGCCTTATTCTTATTCTCTGGACTATTTCCCCATTTTTCTTGGAGTTGATTGCCAGGAAAAATGCCTTGCCTGCAGATGTGGGACTCTGGTCAGCTTCCCATGTGGCAATAGTGAGGGTATCTCCACCTAGTACACAGGCGATTACAAGCTGCCTCCCCGACCCCTGGCCCTGTGCTGCAAATGACATTATTCCTGAAGTCTAGTTGTAAAGGAGGAAGGTGAGAAGGGGACTTTCTGCCAAAGTCAATGGTGTTCTATGGGGCGAGTAGCCCGCAGATTATTTTTCTGCCTCAGTTCCTCACTGATGGACATTGAAGATCATGCCAATTTCACCCTATCACTGACAATGGGCAGCGAAGACTGTTGTACATTTATCTGTGTGCGCATGCATGAATATTTCCTTAGTATAACTTCGAAAAGTACAGTTATTGGATCAGATAGTTTGTGAATAGCTATTTTGGGTAGGTACCAAAATATTGCCCTCCCCAAAAGGCTTAAATTATATATTCCTGCCCTTTACTTCAACAATTGTGCGCTTACATTTATACCCTAGAGAAACCCTCATATAAGTGAATGAAGGAGCATATACCATGAATATTTATGAGAGCATTGTTTTTCATAGCAAAAAAAATTTGAGAAACAGCAAATTAATGGATAAATAAAATCAGGCTATATGCAAACAATGGAATACTACATAGTACCATTATGTCTAAAGCTACATGTATCAGCATTGAATATTTCTTTTTTCTTTCTTTCTTCATTTTTTTTCAGAGCTGGGAGATCAAAGCTAGGGCCTTGTACATGCTAGATTAGCACTCAACCACTGAGCTACACCCCCAGCCCTCAACACAAATATTTGTCACAAACCTAATGTGTAACAAAGAAAGCAAACTGCAAAGGGATATGTATAGTTTGATACAATTTATTCAGTTTAAGAACAGACAAGCTTGTGTGGTGGATTATCTCTGTAATCTCAGCACTCTGGGAGGCTGAGGCAGGAGGATCACAAGCTTGAGTTCAGCCTGAGTGATTTAGTGACTTAGTGAGACCCTATCTCAAAAATAAATAAATAAATAAGGGACTGGGGATGGCTCAGTGCAAAGGCCATGGGTTCAATCCTCAGTACCCATTGCAAAGGGATAGTTTATTATTCATGAACCCATAGATAGCACATTTTTAAATGTGTGGGCCAGAGACACTGCTCCCTCTCTGGGGTAGGAGAATGATTGAGGAAGTTCAGGGAGCTTTGGCTGAACCTTAAACAGTCTTTTGTTTTTGTTTTTTAGGGTTTTGTTTTGTTAGGGAAAAGGTTCTGGAGCAAATATGGGGAAATGTGTTTGGTTTTTTTTGGGGGGGAGTGTATTTGTTACTAATAATTTTCTGGGTGCTTGAAATAGTTCACCATCTTAAAAAACAAGAAGAAAAGCAATATAGGGCAGAGACTGCAGCTGTTCCTCCTTGTAGATAAGGAAACTAAGACTCAGAGAGGTTCACAACTCCTACAGAGCCCACTTTTTTGTTCAGAGACACCCAATACATTCAAGGTAGATAAGTTCTACAGGAAGAGACTTTGCATCCCAATTCACTGAAAGCCTCTTTTCTGAAAGACACAGCATAAATATATAGAGTGGATCTCTTGAGCAACATTATAATTCTTATCTTCCATGACAACTGAATTTTTGCTATCGTCACCCTAATACGGGGTCTGTCTGCCCAGTGGGGAGTTCTGGGTATACTTGGACGAAATGTGCAGGGTACGTGGGGTAAACATTAGATTGAGACCTGGCTTTGGCGACAGCCTTTACTAGGAGTTCACCATTGTGACATGGGACACAGCAAAGTAAGAGCATTGCAAAACTTTCTGGAACCAAAATGTTGCCTCCACACTTCCTGCAAGCAGCATTGCCTGATTAGATGACACAATGGGACCATCGGGCTTTATCAGGACCATTGGTCTAAAGTGGAAACCAAGAGGGGTGCGAAGAGCTGTTTCTCAGTGTTTGGCCCCCATTGCCATGGCCCCTGTTGCCATGGTTCCCATGTGCTTTTTGCTTACGCTTTCTCTTAACCATTTATAGCATCTTCTGCAAGCAGGACCTTGAAGGTCTCAGGCAGACCAGGAAGAAGGCTGCTAACAAAAAAGATAAGAGCCAGTAAGGGAAGTAATTAAGCAAACACATAAAAAGAGTAAGTGGAAAGAATTTGGTGTGAGGCTGAAAAACAGTTTAGTGGGTTTTTTAAAGGAATCTTCTGGAGATGAGATGAACCAGGCAGCTGGGACAGAATTCACTGAGAACTGTCCACTATGGGTTATCATGCCTCTCACAGTATATCCCGCTGTGTTCCCTCAGGGTGTACTTTTATATTTGCTTTTAACTTTCCCTCTCTTTTGTTCTATCCAAGTGCATTCTGTAGAGCCAGCTTCTCCCTTATCCATCACCCCCACTGTTTCAAATAAACTTTGTCACTGTTTTTGGCTTGTTTCATTCAATTAAAAAAAGAAAAAACGAAATGTCCTTTATGTAGCTGTCATGTGGTACAGGTATAGCAACTCCATGCCCTGGATTGTCCAGAAAAGTCCCAGTTCCAAGTATTTTATTCTGTTTGTCAAACCAAGAATCCTGATTTGCAATTCAGAAAATAAGGTCACTCTAGTTAGAGTAGCTCTCTAAGTCATCTAGGAAAGCCCAATTTAGAATTCCTCTCACTGGGTGACAGGCTTATTCAGGGTCTGCCCTTGGGCCCCAAGGCCTGAGTGAAGTGGCCTCTTATACAGCCAAGAAGTATAAAAGTCCTTCTGGACTCTTCACGCCTTCAGAGTCCCTGTAGCTCTCTAGCAGGAGGGTGTAGCCTAAAAGCATGGGGCTTTGACCCCCACCATCCTGTATTTCAATATGTGCTGCATTAACTCTGTCAGTGTGGGCAATACTCTGAGCTTCTATTTCCTCATCTGCAAAAGAACAGTAATATCTGCAACACAGTTATTCTGAGCAGTGAGATGGTCATTACCTGTATGATTGTTGGCTATTAAAATTTGTTCCTTCATTCAACAAATAAATGCTTACTATATAGCAGGCTCAACAATCCAGAGGATACAAAGGCCAGGCCTGGGGATACAGAGGTGAGCAAAACAGTCAGGGGCCCTGCTGACATGGACCTTTCGGTTCAGAGAAGTGGGCAGACGCTAACCAAAGAATCATCCCATGCAAGGTTCAAACAGAAGGGAGATATGGCCAGAGTGCTCTTTTCAAAAGCTTGCTGCCCCTGCTGGGAGTATAACTTAGGGACAGAGCATTTGCCTAGCATGCACAAGGCCCTAGGTTCCAATGAATGAATGAGTGAATGAATAAAACCAACTTGACTGCTGTGTAGAGGATCAGGAGAGGGGATGGGGGCCACTTCAGAGGCTTCTGCCAGTGATAGCAGCTTAGACTGAGGTGGTGGCAGTGCCAGTGGTAAGAAATAGTCACATGCTGGATAGATTGTAGAGGTAGAGTCCATGGAACTTGGTGATAGATTGATTTTGAGAAGTGAAGAAGAAGCAAGGAGGTATCTTAGTGAACTGTCCTCGGGACTTGGGTTACTTGGAGCCATAAAGTTGGTTCCAAGGCTGCTGAGGGGCACTGTATGGAGGTTGTATTTCTCTTCTCCCTTCTGTAGAGCAGTGTCCTTCGGTTACTAGATTTAATCTTAAATAAGGATTCGGTATTTTCAAACTTGGCTTGTGTGTGAAATAATACAGCCATGTAATGGCATCTTGCCTTTTTTTAAGTTCAGATTTCCCCTTAAAGGTAAATCAGTTCCATAGCCGGGCGTAGTGGCGCACACCTTTAATCCCAGCACTCGGGAGGCTGAGGTAGGCGGAGCATTGTGAGTGCAAGGCCGGCTTGGGCTACAATGTGAGCACAAGGCCGGCCTGAGCTACATAGTGTGACCCTGCCTCAGAAAACCAGGGCCGGGAGTTTGGCTCAGCGGCTTACGCGCCTGTGAGGCAGGCGCGAGGTTGTGAGTTCAATCCCCGGTGCCACAAAAAAAAAAAAAAAAAAAAAAAAAAGTCAGTCAGTTACTTCCAAATATTGAATGGGAGGTTACTTAAAAAATAGCATAGTTTTCATTAACATAGGATGTTGAAAACAGTTTTCAGCCTAGGTGTCTCCTGCGGACCAGTACATGTTGTTTGAATTTGATTCCTTTCAAATCTTTTGCTCAATAGTTTTTGTTCCAAGAAGCCAGAAGAGAAAAGGGCTTGAAAGAGGAGGAGATGAGAAGGGCCAAGACAAACTTGTGTTTCATAAGAATTAATCACACTTAACCCCAGTTACCACTCTTTATAGTTTCCAAGGGAATTTCATACAAATTATTTGTGGTCATATTTTGCAAGTGGCAAACCAGAGCTGTCCCCAGACTCCCAGTCCAGTGTTTTTGCTCTTTATTGCACTGTCAGATCCTTAAAACCTTTTTGGAAGGAGGAGGAGGCAGGGTTTTTTGTGATCAACAAAAAAGTTCCAATAGACATTCAAGGTCCTTCTTTGAAACGGTTTATTACATGTGCATGGAGAATGAGTGTAAAAGAAAATTTGCTATTTTCCCACACCACTTGTCCCCTACACACACCAACAAGGCTTTCATTTCTCAATTCTTACAGGCCCACCCTTCTTCAGAAGCTATTATCTGCCTGACAATCGATTGAGACCTCTTGTCTTTTTTCTTCTCTCAATTAAACTCTTAAGGACTGAAGTTCCCATCTGCCTTGTAGAAAACAAATCTCTTGTTTATACCTGTTTCCCAGAAACTGGAGAGCTTTTTTCCTTTCTCCAATGTCTACAGTTCTCTTTTCAGAACACTTGACCCTCTTACTGATTTTTAACTGAAGGTGGCAATTAAATTGGTTTCCCAAACTTGGACCGTCTCTCCAAATCCCCGTGCATTTACCCTGCCTTCACCAACCCCTGAATTAGGAAAGAAAAAAATTCATGCGAACATATTTTCTTGAATTGTTATTTTTCCTCTTTCTAAGCAGACCTACATTAACATAAAGGTGGCAAAATTACTAGGGGGAAATGGCAGCATGCATTTCCACTGAGTAGGCAGGTCTCTCTCCTGGGGATAGGGCTGACGTGACCACCACAATGGTAGTGTCTAGGACTGAGCATTACCCAACATGGCACCGTTCCTCAAGCCCTTCTGTGGGAATGCACAGATAGGTGGAACTGCCAAAGCTTCAGGCTGAAGCTGAGCGAGGAGCCAGCAAAAGGGGAATGCTTCTCATTCAGTCTTGTGAATTTTGAAGGCAAGAGCAAAGGGAAAGCAAGGAAAGAGGACAGAAAAGGAGAAATTAAAAAAGGTGAGAAGAGTACAAGGGGAGGAATAGAAATACAGCTATGAAAAGAATAGCAGAAACTTTGATTTATTTTATTTATTCAATAGATTTATATTTATGTAAACTATTATAGTATATTATATCAAATATATGAAATATTGTGTTTCATTTATTTTTGTCTATGTGATTTTATTACTAGAAAATGTCACATGTTTTGTAAAAACTTCAAATAGTACTGAAGGATTTCAAATGAAAAGTCAAAGTCCTTTCCCAACCCTCCTCTAGCCCTTCTCATACTCTCCTGACGCCATCAGTAGTAACAGTTATTTGTGTCTTTTTATTATTAGGGGAGGATACTGAAGATGGAACCCAGGAGTACACTACCACTGAGTTACATTCCTTGCCCTTTTTATTATTTTTTTAATTTTGGGACAAGGTTTCATTGAATTGTCTTGAACTTGTACCCCATGCTGAGCTGCTTGTGTATCTTTACAGACTTGTTCCCTCCATACATAAGCATATATGTGCTTTTTTGTGCACCCATGATACTGCACTACACACACTGGTGGCTACTATAGTGGACAGTGGCAGTCGAGCAGGCTAAGAGGGCCAAACTGTCCCCCAAGCTGTGAGCCTCCATGGTGGTAGGAATAAATTAGGCCGGACAGGGAGGATAAAAAACTCAACTTCATCAGTTGGGGAAACCTCTAGGGCCTCTTGGTTCCTCAATTTGTGGGTCCCAAGGCATGATGATTGGGTGCAGAGCAGCGCTGCCTATGCAAGAAGCTGCACTTAGTGCTGAGGAAAGGGCTTGGGGCTCTGGCAGGGACGCTCTGTAGCCTGTCCCAGGTTCCCCTTTCTCTGCCCTCAGAAACGCCTGTGTTCATAGCTTCTCCTTGGGCATCTCATTGTACTCAAGACCCAACTCCAGTTCCCCTTTCTCTTTTTCAAAAGCAGAGTGGTGTGACAGTGGGGCTCCGAGGAAAGCCCTGGTGCTGGGGTGAGGGAGGGTGTGGTGAGAGGAACCCACATCGTGGCTTACTCAACTGTAAGATCTTAACTCAGCTCAGGCAGCCCCACAACCTCTGTGGTCCTGGACAACAGTGGCAAGAACCATGGCATCACAGCCTAGCGCCTGGAATGGTGAGCACCACTGCATACCGCTAAGGGATCTTAGCTTGGGTTTAGCGCTTTGTGGGGGCTGGTGGTGTGGGAGAAGGCAGGTGTCTGGAGAGCCCAGATAAGCAGGCCAGGTTTGGAAATCATTCGGACTCCAGCACAGGCTTGAGGCTTGGCCCCAGGGCGGCTAGCAGAAAGCTGAGAAATGTGATTGTTCTCTGCAGGGCCACATGCTGTCCCTGGGCAAAGGCAGTGGCCCCATGCCCACTGCTTGATGATTTCCAAACCAGCCCTCCTCAGCCAGTGGAGGTGGCAGAGCCCAGCCAAGGGTTCCAAGCAGCCGTGCTGCAGAGGAAAAGCATTTCTTCCTGCAGCAGCCTGGAGGGAGCCCTTTGTCACCGGCCCCACCCGCAGTTTCCCCATTGCCTCCACAGTGCTGAAGTAGAGCGCCAGCATTTCTTTTCCATTCCTACTGTTGCTCCTCCAGCCTAGAAGCCCTCGATGGTGCCGGCATCCCGAAGGACCAGGTAACAGCAGCCACATACCCGATAGCCCAGCAAGAAAGACAGCATTTTCACAGCCACTCCCAATCCCATTTGGGTGGTGGCCTTGTCCCAGCTTCCACCACATCAGTCCCTCCTCCAGCTGGCCAAGGGACAGGGCACTGCTGATTAAGACCCTCTCCCTAACGTTGGCAGCTCGGAGCCTAGTTGTTAGGCCGATGTACATAGGCGCTACACTGTAGCATTTTCACAGATGGGTGCTTGCCTAGATGTACATAGGAACAAGCTCTGGGTATTGTTTTTGCTATACCTCTTGCTCCCAAAGCCTTAAACCTAAAACCTATCACCTCATCACTCTGGAGCCTTCTGCTGAGGTGCGTATGCATCCACTGATGTCCACTAAGAAAAGCTCACTGGGAAAGCCAGCCAGGGCATTCCTGAAGGAAGGCTAAGAGAATGGTTTCATGACCTTGTCACTCCTCACATTGTTGCTTTTAGGGTTTTTCAGGCTGAATTATCCTACCAGGAGAATCAAGGGCATGGGAGTGGGCATCTGAAGATTTAGTTCAAGTCTCAACCTTGCTATGTCCTATTTATATAACCTTACTAAGGCCTTTTGCCTCTCCAAGATTTAGTACTCTGCTCTTTCAAATGGGGCTAAGAGCCAGGCTTGGTGGTACACAGCTGTAATGCCAGAACTCAGGAGGCTGAGGCAGGAAGATAGCCACAAGTCTGAGGCCAGCCTGGGCCACACAGTAAGTTCAAGGCCAGCCTGACCTACATAGCCAGACCTTGTCTCAAAAAAACCATAAAGTGGAGCTAAAAATGCCTATCCAAGAATGTGGAGAAGAATAAGAGAAAATACATCAGGTTAGACCCTATGAAATTGCCCCAAGCTGTTGAATAACAGCAATTTTGTGTAGTTCAACCTAATATGAAAGATGTTTATAAAGCATAAAGCACTATAATAAGTAGTCCTGGGTAAGTATTCATTATTTTTAAGAGATATAATTTGAAAGCAACAGAATATTGTTTTTGCAATAAGCAACTAATCCCTTTCATGAGAATACAGGTCGAACTAACAGAAGAAAGCACTTCTTCACCAGCCACAGGCAGCTGGCATTTCCTGCAGTATGTCGGCCTAGGAAATGGGGACAAGGTATTTTAGGAGACTAGATTGGCTCACAGAAAGTGAAAGAGGTGAGCAGCAGGGTGGCTCATGATGGATCCTATCTGGAAATGACTCATTCACAAAAGTGCAGGAGGAGCTGGCCAATTGTCCTGCCCCAGGCAGGAGAGCGTACTCCCTGGCTGCAGTTTCCAGGCAGAGGCTTCCCGAGCTGGAATTTCTCTACTGGGGGCAGGGCCATGGGGGGACATTAGGAACCCAGGCCACACTCTGCAGTAGCACGGGCAGTGCCTGTGACTTTGTCTCCAGTAGGAACCACAGGTATTTTTATACCTCATTACTGCCGCTGTAGATAGCTTGAAATCCTGTTCCATTCATGACTACTTCAAAATCATGGTGGCTACTAGACCCACCACTAGGTTTTGTTACTTAATGTGTTAATGAAATACATTAATGAGTCATAAGTTTAAAAAAATAGATGATAGATAGACAGATACCTTAAAATCCAGTTGATTTCCTTTATAATCCCATGCATTTTATTTTATGCTTGTAAAAACATTCTGTGAAGGAGTGCATAGGTTTCATCAGACCCTTGAAGGAACTCAGGACATAAAAATATTAAGAAACCATGGATTAGAGGCCTGGGAGGAAACAGAGCTGATTGGGGCCACGGTGGGGGGGGGAGGGGACACCAGGAGAGGAAGTAGGTGCTTGTAGTCTGTGACCATCAAGGACACACTGAATGGCTCTGAGCAGGAGGCTGCACAAGGTGGTACTAGGTTCTCTCCAGCCTGGGATTCCAGACATGGCAATAGTATTGGTAGAAATAGAGAAGTTAGGAAGAAGGGAGGATTAGGGTAGTGGGAGAGGGTTCTGTCTTAAATATATTAAATTGGAGACTTAAAAAAATAGACACCCAGTTGAAGATGTCCTCCAGGCTCTGGGAAATGTAAGTGGACAAACTAGGAGCGCAGCCATGGCAATAGGAAATATTTGGGAAGCATCCTTCACGGGGCTCACAGAAGAATCTGGAGTACTTGCAGTCACCAGTGGAGAAAGGGCAATGAAAGAAAAGCAACCAAGGTAGGAAACTGTCATAGACTGTCTTCTCCAAGAGATATACTGCTAGACAGAGATTTGCATGCAGGATGCTTTTTGGGGACTCCTTCTAGAACAGTCCCAGTGAGGGACTAAGGGAGGCATGACTAGCCAGAGGCCGGAGTTGAACTGTAGTGTGGTTGCACCAGAGACCATGGCCCATCCTACTGGGAACTCTGAGCTGCAACTGCCCTTCAGATGGTCCCAACTGAGACCAGGTAGCTGGGCCTCTCTCCTGTGCACTCTGTAATCTGTTGGCTGAATTTTGGATGCAGGCTGGCCCCAGGGAAGGGGTGTTAGCTTGGAGAGGGACTCAGCTGTGAGCCATCCTCTGTCAGTTGGAGAAGGACTACCAGGGAACTGAATGGCTGCTCAAAGTCTGCTGTCTTGTGATGCAGGAAATGGAGCTTCACTGTGCAGGCCTCTGGGTAACTCCCAGCCCAAAGCCCATAGCCAGTCATAGGAGTCCCTGGGGGAAGGAGCCAGGTCCTAATGGGAATTCAAGTCCTTGATACTCGTAATTCAGCATTCTCAGCATCTCCTCCAGTCTTCCCCATTGAGGTGAAGCCAGGTAGGATGTGACAAGAGAAGCTGAAAAAAACTGAGCCCTTGCCATCCCCTGCACAGGTTGTTTATAAGAGGTAACCACACTAAGCAAGTCAACCACTGCAGAAACAGACTCTGTAGCCACTGTGGCCCTCCCTTCCTTCTGGTGTGACCCACATGTCATAGAGAGGATGTTACCACATTGAGGTTAGAGCCCTGCTCATAAGGCTTGTGGGTTGCCCAGGAAACCTGATATTGTTAGAGCCACCAAATAAAAGGAGATTGGGCTTCATTCTCAAAGAGAGAAATATCAAAACTTGACTCTTGATTTTGACTTTTATGTCCTCACACCCAAAAAGAAAGCCAAATAACAACTGGATCATAAACTCTCTCCATCTTTGAAATTTAAAGTAGCTGTAGGAAACTTGAATCCAAAAAATTAACTCATTCATTTGCTCATTCATTACACACAGAGAGAGAGAGAGAGAGAGAGAGAGAGAGAGAGAGAGAGAGATTCTTTACAAAATGATAAGCTGAATGAACAAGCGTGGCCTGAAGCCAAGTTTATTGTTCTGAATAGATTAAAAAATAATTTAATGAGGGCCAGGGATATAGCTCAGTGGCAGCACCTGTCCGGGAAGTGCAAGTTCCTGAGTTCAATTTCTGGTACAAAAAACAAAATAATAATAATAATAATAATAATAATAATAATTTAAGGTCCTGAGGATGTAGCTCAGTAGTAGAGCACATGCTTAGCATGTTCAAGACCTTTAGTTCAATTCCCAATACCAATATAATAATAATTTACTAATTGCCCATGCATTTAAAACAAAATCTTGAGATCTGGCCACAGTGGAGGCATCAGCTAAAACTGAGGAGGGATCAGCTAAAACTTAGGTGTGCTGCCCCCTTGTGGGTGGGCACGAGGTTCCCATGCACCTTAGGCCCCATTCAGCCTGCACCTCTCCCTAGTGTTACCTGCCTGGGCTCTGCCAGCCTCGGTGCTTAGGAGCCCTAGATTCAGCTGAGCTGGGTGCAGGACCTATAATGTTGCACCATGTTGTCACTCTGCTCACTGGGCTGTCTCCTCTGCCGTCACAGGGCCACTAGCTAGTGTGGAACAGGGACCCATGTGTACCCATAGAACAAAGAGTCCTATGGGGCTCTAGGGAAAGGAGCAACCAATACAGTCAAGTGAGGTGAGGAAAATTTTACAGAAACTCTAGAAAAGTTGATAGATTGCTCATAGGTGCAGGTCCAGAAAAGGGAAGGGATCTGAGAAAGAAGTATTCCAGCACAAAGGAATAATTAGGGGCAAGAGACTGGTACTTCTAAAGAAAGTGGCTGTGTAAAATGGGGAGAAGGCAGAGGCCAGATTTGGGGGCTGTCTACCAGGCTGAGGCACTGGCATTTTATCCTGGTGGTCTTGAGGCAGACAAAGGAGTTGATGTGACTTGGGTATCTAGAAGATTGACTCTAGCAGCCTGTAGAGGCTGGAAGAGAGCAAGATCTAATGCAGGAAAAGCAGCAGGTAGGAGGGTCTTACAATTGTTTAGGTGAGAAGTAACAGGGCAGCCGGGACTGGTGGTACACACATGTAATCATAGAACTGCGGGAGGCTGAGGCAAGAGGATCACAAGTTCAAGCCTGAGGCCAGTGTGGGAAAATTAAGACCTGTCTCAAAAATATTTAAAGATTAAAAATGGGCTGAAGATGTAACTCAGTGCAAAGGTCCTGAGTTTAATCCCTGGTGTCACACACAAAAAAAAAAGTAAAAGAAAAAAAGTAACAAGGCTTTGATTTCAAGAGGTACCAATGAATGAAGGAAGAAATAATTTGAGAGAGGTTTAGGTCAGATTGACAGCTCTTGACAGTTCCTCAAGGTAAGAGGGTAAACTATGCACATCATGGTACACAGTGTGATCTGTGATCCTAGCCACAACAGTAGCTGCCCTGTTTTCGGGATTCTGTGACATTGGCAGTACTTACCCATCCATTAACCTGCCCCAATCTCAAAGCTAAAGGTAGCCCACCTACTGACGAGCCACAGGACTTCATGTAGCACCCACTAAGCACTAGGGCTAAAGTGTTTTCCTTAGATTCACACACTGAATCACTACAGTTGCCTTGGGAAGTGGACAGTATTCTTACACCTATTTACAGGTGAGGAAACTAAAGCCCAGAGAGACAATGTGATTTTCCCAGGGCCATACAGCTAATAAGTGACAGGGCAAGGGTTTGAATCCATGTGTAGTCTGCTCCAGAGCCTCCCATGCAAGCTAGAAGAGGGACCACCAAGCCCACGACCCTGCGCCAATCAAGCTGAGTTAATTGTGGCTGACTAGTGGCATACATGTCTCACATACTTCTTCAAAGAGCATCTGGCTTTAAACCCTGAGGCCTTAGATGGACACTGAAGTTGTGGAAACTTGAGGAGATGGAGATGCCAGCCAGATAGGGAGGAGGAAAATGGTGAGTGTAGGAAAGTAGTCAGGTCATGCCGCATTGTATCCTCTCCCCAAAGTATAGGCCCTTCAATAGCTTCCAGTTGTCCTGGATATCATATCCAACTTCTTGGCCCTGGCCTGCAAGAGTCTGAAGTAAACTGGCTCTTGCTTACCTCTGCAGTATCTCTCCTGACCATGCTTCCTCTCAGTCACACTGCACAGGTGCCCTGGCTTCTTTCTTTCATTCTCTCCCAACCCAGGGCATTTGCGTTTGCTCTCCTCCCACCCCCGCCAAGTATGCTCCCTTTTTTTTTCCCTTTTCATGGCTGTTTCCTTCGCATCATTCACATCTCTTCCACTTCCACATGAACTCTGTGAGGGCAGGGAGTATCTGTCCTCTTCACCTTTTATCTCTCAATGCCTGTGTGCCGGTACACAGAAAGGGCTCAGTGAGTTACTTGTTGAATGAATGAACCTATTTTTTTGGCACCTACTGTGTGTCTGACCTTTTACGAATACTAATTCATTTAATCTTATGGGTTAAGTGTTGTTACTGTCCCTATTTTGTAGCTGGGAGGTGACCTGAGTTGGCCAAGGTCACAGAATTTAGGAAAAGACAGAGCTAGGATGTATCTCCTGACTCCAGCTGGCCCTACCTGATTCTGGCGGGCCCCACTCGTAATGCTTTGCTCCAAAGTGTGCATTCCTGCAGGATCTTAGTGCTCTATCTTCCCTATACTGTTTCAGATGACTTACTCAGGCTTCCTCAGGAAGGAACTGAAGCAATTCTGTTGGTCTCTCAGCTGGGGGTTAACCGCCCTGCTTGTTCTACCTTTTCATTCTTGTTTATTAAAAACCCTGGAGATTTAGTGATGTACCTCAGAAAACAAAAGAGAATCCCATGCTCAGTAAGAAGCCATGCTGCTCCAGTGACAGATGCAGCTGAAATCCACAGGACTGAGCATCCCCTGGAGGATGCCGGGAACAAAGGAATGAAATGGCCTGCCTGGCTCTAACATGTTTTCTTCTCTGATTTGAAATTTGTCTAGATCTTTGCTTCTTAAAGTGATCATGAACATCAGCAGTGAGCATGTGGGGGACACAGGATCTCTGCACGCACCCCTTCCACCTACTGCATTGCACCCTACACTTTAACTGCCCCCACAAAAAAAGTACTAGCCTAGAGGTCGGTCCTGAGAATGACTTTGTCACCAGGCAGCTCCCTAGGGGCAGGGGCTAAATCTTGGTGTTGCACCCTTGGGGCAACCACATCCTTGGTATTGCACCCTTAGTTGCATCTACACGACCGACACAAGCCTACACTGATACCTAGTAGGTACTCAGTAATATTTGCTGAACTAGTAAATCTGTGAAGGACTATAGCCACCTATAGCCAGGTTAGGTGCAGATACTATGAACATTGTGCAGCTCTGTCCCTTCCTGTCACTCCCCATGCAAGCTATCCCCTGATCTGTGGTCCCATGAAGGAGGCTTAGCAATAGGGCATTTGTTTATGTAGACCCTACACTTTGGACTAGACCCCAAACAGCTTGACCTCTCCCTGTTCTGTCTTCCCACCCCAAAAGACACAAGGAGGAACTTCTGAGGTGCCCATACTCTGTTTGTTGTTCTGTTCCTGAAGGTGTGGCCTCCTCAACACACCTGGTCACCAAGGTCCTTGTGGCACTGCTTGGATGGCCCCCAGAAATCCCAGTCCCTCCCAAAGTGCAGAAGGTGCTGCCAGGTGCTGTCTACCAAGCTCTTGTTGCATGGAGAGCCAAAATAAACCTCTGTTGACATGGAAACGGGTCAAATTATTTTAAGAAAAAAAAATTGCTCCTTCATTAAGTCGTGTCGTTATGGCAACAAGAATTAGGAAAGCAACTTGGCCATAAAGGTTATGTGCAATGTTTGAGGACTGAGAGTTTTCAAAATACTGGAAGACAATTTGTGAGCACCTCTGCCTGGGGAAAGGGAGTGAGGGCCACTTGAGGACCCTGTTGCCCCACCTAAGCGAGCTTGGGGCAGTGTGGCTGGGACTCTTTCCGCCTTTGGTGATACAAGCCGAGGTCATGAAAGAGTGTGTAAAGGGAAGCTACATGAGGAGGCCACCTAGACCGGAGGTCCATCACTATCCAGGCATACAAGTGGGCCTGCATTCTGCTGCAAGAGGAGCTCCCTAACTTCCTAGAATTAAGGGAAGGCAGACTGAAGGCAGGCCAAGACTTAAACAGAACAACAGCTGATACTCCTCATTGGGTCCTCATTGTGAACCAAACACTTGATACATTCACTTTTAATCCTCACAGCAACCCTCTAGGCATCATCTCAATTTGCGAACATAGCAGCTGAATGAGACCACTTGTCCAAGGACTCGTCTAGGGTCACACAGTAAGTGCAGAGCTGAGATTGGAATCTTAAATTTCACATGTGGCCTCTGCTGCAAATCTAATGACTCTTAAGGTGAAACACAGAACCAGACTATTATCTTGTGCCCATATTCATTCATTCATTCATTTATTCATTTAAAAGTTCTCTATGGAGCACCTACTCTGTGCCAGGCCATGAGAAGCATTCATATATATTATACTACCCTTCTGCCTTCAAGGAGTCCAAGGACTCTTCTGATGAGGAATGAAATGGATATCATACAAGTCCACCCAGAAAGTGGCAGGGTGGTAAGCTGCAGAGTAGCAGATGCCCAGGCCACAGGAGCAGCAGATTCACCTCAGAGTGGTCCTGCCCTCCTTTCTGGGTTTTCTCCTCTTTGCAGGTATTCCAAGGGACTCTGCAGACTCAGGAAACAAATGTTGGCTTTTGGAATGGAAAACAGAGTTTGAGAGACTTGAAGCAAGGGAGACCAGGGACAGAAACCCCTAAATCTCCAAGAATTGGGAAGCCTTTCAGAAAAAGAGAGGAGCCAGATGGGCCAGCTTCTATTGACTTTTCTACTTCCATCCCAATAGATCTGTGAAATGCACAGTGAACCCTGATAATCTCAGAGCTTGGGAGGCTGCGTGAGGTATTTTGGACCTACTAGAAAAAGCAAGGAGCCAGGTGCAGTGAGCACACCTGTAATCCAATCCTCTGGAGGCTGAGGCAGGAGATCACTGTGAGTTCGAGGCCTGCTTGGGCTACATAGTGAGTTCAACACCACCCTGAACTATGTAGTGAGACCTTGTCTCAAAAAAGCAAAAAAAGAAAAGAAAGAAAGAAGAGACCTGGATGCAAGTGTAGGTCTATAGTTTACTATGTGATTTGGACAATTTACAGTCTCTTTCAATCATTTTCTTTCTTTCTTTCTTTCTTTCTTTCTTTCTTTCTTTCTTTCTTTCTTTCTTTCTCTTTCTCTTTCTTTCTGTGTGTACATGTGTGTGTATTACTGGGATTTGAACCAAGGCTTCATGCATGCCAAGCAAGCACTAAGCTATACCTCCCAGCCCTCTAAGTTTTATTTTTAAGGTGAAAATTTGTTGTAGAAGTTAGAGATAATGTATACACAGGGCGTGTGTAATGCCTGATACATTAAAGAAGCTCAATAACATTTTTAAAGAAGACTCACCTGGGGTGCTTTGTAAAACAGCCTGTACCGAGCCCAGCTCCAGACGAAGTAAATAAAAATCCTTGAGTAGAGTTCAAATATTATTATGTGTACATACCCTCAATGGTTCTAGGCTTCGGACAGGGTCGAGACGCCCTCTCTACCTGCAGGTCATACACACCCTGTGCTCCCCTATGAGCAAAAAGACAGGCATGCTTGTAGAGGACATGGTATTGTGTACTCAAGCACACAATAGGCAGCTCCCTGAAGCAGGCTGTAGATTCCAGAAATGATGTCCACAGCCTCCCCTCAAGTGATTCCCAACAGCAGAAAAGCAAAAGTCAGCAGACAACTATTACCTTCCATGGCCACGCTGCAGCCAAGGTTCTGGGCTACAATCAGTTAGCAACTGGCAGTTGATGGCAAACTCCATCAAAAGCTGAACTGAAGAACTGCAGTGTGGTAACATTTCAGGGACAGGGAGGAGTAGCAGAGACCCTCCACTCATTTATAATCAGCCCCCCTCAGAATCAGGAGTGCATATTTGCAAAGACGATTTGGCTGCCATGGGACCCATTCATTTTGTCATTCATCATACATTTACTGAGCACTTATTACATGCCAGGAACTGTGGATATGCTGGTGACCAAGACAGACAAGATCCCTGACCTCAGGGAGTTTACGGTCAGGATAGGACAAAAAGATAGTAAACAATGAAATCAACAAGAAGAGTTTCAAATGGTGGTAAGTTCTAGGAAATAAAACAAGCAGAGTGATGTGGCTAAGGTGACTATAATGGGGGCACCATAGCAGAATCAGAGGAATTCTATCTGAGGGGCAGAGATTCAAGAGAAGGAGAGAAGCAAGCCATGTGATCATCTGATAGAAGAATGTTTCAGACAAAAGAAACAAGTGCAAAGGTCTCAAAGTGGAGCATGCTTGAGGAGCAGTAGGAAGGCCCCGTGACTTGAAAAGAGCAAACAAGGAGAACAGTGGGCTGTGGGACCAGAGGGAGGCAGAGGCCACATCATTCAGGTCCTATGGATCATGGTAAAGACTTCACATTCTAATCTAGTCTAACGACAAGCAATGGAAAGAACTGTTGCACAGGAGAGCAATAGGATATTGTTATGGTTTAGATTTGAAATGTCCCTCAAAAGTCTCGTGTTCATAGGGGGGCTTTGGAAGGGTGATTGGATCATTGGAGCACTATAATTATCAGTAGATTAGTCCATTGATGAGTTTATAACTGACTATGCTGTTTGGAGGTAGGGCCTGGTTGGAAGAGGTGGGTCACTGGGGAGGGTGGTCTGGAAAGGTACCTTCTTGTCCCCAGATCCTTCCTTCTTTCTCTGCTTCCTGGCTGTCATGACATGAGCAGCTATCCTCTACCAAGCCATTTCACCATGCAATTTCTGCCTTGGAGCTGGCTAACCATGGACTGAATCCTCTGAAACCATGAGCCAAAATAAATCTCACTTTCTTTAAGTTTCCAGCATCAGATATTTTGTCCTAGTGACAGGGAAGTTTACTATTACAGATGTGATGTACTTTATTCTTTATGTGATGTGCTTTATTCTCTATTATTGAAATATAATTCACATACCATGCAGTTGACCAATTTAAAACCTATTGTTCAATGGTTCTTAGTATATTCCCAGATATGTAGGACCATCACACTATCGAATTCCAGGACATTTTCATTATCCCAAAAAGGGCACATTTCATTCACTAGCAGTCACTTCTTACTGCTTCCAACTCCCACCCACCTCCAGCCATAGGCAACCACTAATATACTTTCTGTCTATGGATTTACCTATTCTGGATGTGCCTTATAAATGGAATCATACATTGTGCTGCCTTTTGTGACTGGCTTCTTTCACTTAGCATAACAAATTCAAGATTCATCTGCAGTACAGCACGTATCAGTATTTCATTTCTTTTTATTGCTGAATAATGTTCCGCTATATGGCTAGACCACATTTTGCTTCTCTGTTGATCCATTGATGGACATTTGGGTTGTTTCTGTCCTTTATCTACTATACATAATGCTGCTATAAACCTTTAGGTACAAGTTTTTATGTAGACCTATAATTTCTTGGGTGAACCCCTCAGAGTGGGATTGCTGAATCATATGGTTATTCTTTGTATAAACTCTATGCTTAATCATTTGAGGAACTGCCAGGCTGTTTTCATAGTGGCTGCACCATTTTGTAGTCCTCCCAGCAGTACAGGAGGGTTCCAGCTTCTCTGCATCCAGCGCCAACGTTTGTGACTGCTGATTCTAGCCATCCTAGTGACTACGAAGAGTATTTCATTGTGCCTTTGGTTTGCATTTCCCTGATGACTGAGGACATCGAGGATCTTTTTGCCTGTTGGCTATTTTTTATTCAGATGCTTAGCCCATGTTTTTATTTGTGTTGTCTTTGTATTATTGAGTTGTAAGAGTTCTTTATTCTATACAAGCCTCTTAGCAGATACATGATTGGCAAATATTTTCTCCAATCGTGTGTGTTGCCTTTTCATTTTCTCAATGGTGGTCTTTGTAGCACAAAAGTCCTTAGCCTTGATGGAGTCCAGTTCATCTGGGGTGTTGTTGTTGTTGTTGTTGTTGCTTGCTTGCTTTTGGCATTATATCTAAGAATTCATTGCCTCATTCCTTGATTACTTTTGAGAACAAAACTCCTCTGCTTGCTATGTGGGGAACAGATGGGGGAGGGCAGAGTTACAGAATGCCAAGCCAGCTGCAGAGATGGGTGCTCTGTGAAGAACAGGCTGACTCCTCTGAGAACCTTAGCTGCCTGAGTGGGGCTGAGCTCTGCACCCTGAAAGGTAGCCTGGACCCAGACACAAACACTGACATGCTGGCCTTGTTTTCTTGCATTTCTTTTATGCAAATCCCATTCCCTGCTCCTATTCTGGTTTGAACCTCATATACCAATTTGCATTTTTTAGAGAGACAGAGGGCCAGGTCAGAAGGTGATCTGGATGCCTCCAATGGCTGTGGAGGAATCCCTGTCATTCTCAAGCAATGTGGGACCTGAGAAGAGGCCTGTCCTCTTTGTGGGCCTCAGTTTCCACATGTGCTTTGCATGAGAGGAATGCACGAGGGTCTTTGGCTAGCCACAGATTCTGAGTCTTCACCTCTCCTTTCTCATAAGGTAGCTAAGCATAGCTGCCTGAAAATATTTACCATGATAGCAAGAAAGAGTATAAGCAAATCACATAACAATATTTATAGTATGATCGCATCTTTGTTTGGCATAGAAAAACTTCCAGAAGGATGTCCCCAAGGTATCATCAGTGGTTGTTTCTGGTGTAGAGGATTGATGGATGTTATTTTCCTGTTTCAGTTTGTTTGTGTGCTTTAGTTTTTAACTGGTATAAATGTGTTTTGTGTTTTTAATAACAAATAGAGAAGCATAAGAAAAAATTTTAAGCTGACAATTTTTAAAGAGAGAAATTGCTAAGCTGGGCCTGGTGATTCATACCTGTAATCCCAACTACTCCTGGGGCTAAGGCAGGGGAATTGCAAAATCAAGCTCAACCTGGGCAACTTAGTGAAATCTTGTCTCAAAAAAATAATCAAAAGGGCTAGAGATGTAGCTTAGTAGTACAGTGTTTACCTAGCATGATAGCATGAGCAAGGCCCTGAGTTCCATCCCCAGTGAGAGAGAGACAGACAGACAGAGACAGAGAGAGACAGAGAGAGGGGAAAAGATTGCTAGGAGCTATTAGCAGGGAAAGTTGGAGAGTGGCAGGGAGCTGTCACTCTGGATGCTGCAGGGGCCAATGGGAAAGTAGTCAATGGGAGAATTGTGTGTCAGTGTGCCTTTTGCACTTTGAAGTGCCCTCTTTGCCAACAGCTGTTGAGAGCCCTGGGAAGCCAACTCCAAGGCAGAGATTGCAGTGAAGGAAGTTCATTAGGGAGGCTTTTGGGGTCCCTAGCTATAGAAAGCGAGTGAGGAAGGGTTGTGCAGAAGCTAATGTAATTTGCAGTGCAGTCCCAACAAGGGCCTCGGGCAGTCTGAGGGAAAGCCTGGAGTTGATCTGGGGAAGTGGTCCTCTTCTGAGTGGTCTTGTGTTGGGGTCAGGCTGCCAGCAGAGAAGGAGATATGACATTGGGTAAGGCAATCCCCAAAGAGAGTTGGCAATAAAATGCTTTCCTCAGGCAGCTCTGACATCGATTAGGAGAGTAAATCATTTATTCCTGAGGCAAAATCTGGGTGGCAGGACCCAAACATTATTTTGGACACTATGATCCTTTCATTGCTTTGGAATGCAGACAGTGTGGAAGTGCTACCTGCCTGTTTTATCAATGAGAAAACTTTGGCTCAGAGAGGATGCACAGCTAGGATGTGTTGAGATAGTCACAAAGCTAGATGGGTCCAACTCCAAGTGCCTCCCTCTTTCCCTGAGAACACATCTGCCCAAACTTTCCAGCAATTCATTTCCTGGTCAAATGGACAAATCTGTTCCTCCTCATTAGCACCGATCCTATTGGTTCTCTATGTTCACCCATCAATTTTCAGTTGAGCCAGGCTCAACCACAGGTCCCAAAGCTGAGTTTGACTCAGTTGGCACAACCTAATGGAGCCCTTACTCTCCCAGAAGACTGCTCTCTTTGAAGGGGAACGGAGCTTGCTTCCACCTGTAATGAGCCTGAACCTCCTCCAGTTTGAGGGGACAGAGGAAGCTATAGGCAGTCTCACTGAGTTAATCTTATTTTGAGTTAATTTTATTAACCTGTGAGATCAATTGGCTGCAGGCACCAGGCATTAATTCAGCAATGACCTGGGCAGTCTAACAGCCAAGGACTGATTTATCAGTCCTTTACAGATGAGATTGCATTTAACTAATTTAGTCCGATGCTGGCATAAATAAGAGAAGCCCCTTGTGAAGTGGAGCTGCTCAGTGGATGTCCTGCCAGTGCAGGAGGATGAAGGAAGAAGAGAAGGCAGATGACAAGTAATGCCCCCTTCCTGGCCACCGTAAGGACTGGTTTGGCTTCTAGGTATCTCTGACTTAAGAGCTACTCTTGAGGGGCAGCAAAATGTAGGGCAGCGTTTTCAAAATGTGGTCCTTAGCCAGGAATGGTAGCACTTGCCTGTAATCCCAGCACTCTGGGAGACTGAGGAAAGATTTCAGGTTCAAGCCCAGCCTAGGCAAATTAATGATTTAGCAAGACCCTGCCTAAAAATTGAAAAAGGGACAAACATGTAGCTCAGTGTAAAGGCTGTGGATTCAACCCCTAGTATCATGCACACACACACAAAAGTGATCCTTATGCTGCAGCATTGACAGCCCTTGGGCACTTGTTAGACACGTAGATTCCCAGGCCCTACCCCAAACCTCCTCAGCTTGAAGAGCTGGAAGTGAGGCTGAACATTCTGTGTTTTAACAAGCCTTCCAGGAAGTTCTGGTGACAGCCCCACTCTAATGGACTTAAGAGCACAAACTGTGGTACTAGACAGCTTGGGTAACTAGATATATCATAGAACCAGCCTCTAACTTCTCAGTGCCTGTTTCTATGACATGAAAGAAAAATAGTGCCTGTTTCATAAGGCTGTTGTGAATATTAGATTTGTCAAGTACCTAGAAAAATGTTTGGGACTTAATCCAGGCTGTGTATATAAATGCTAACCACTGTTGTTGTTAGTAATAATGGAGCCCTGGACTTCTGTCTGTTCCCTCAGCATCACAGTAATTCTAACTGGATCATAAAGTTCTTTGATTTGACAAGTTAAAAAATGGTATGAAATTCTGTCTTTACTGTGATTGTACTTATAGGAAAATATGTATGCATGTAGACAAGGTGAAATTGTTGTTGATTTCTTTCTCTAACCACAAGCTTTTGAAATGTGATTAAGGCTAAGAATGGAACTCAGTGGTAGACTGCTTGCCTAGCATGCTGGATTCAATCCCTAGCACTGGGAAAAGAAAGAAAGAAAAGAGAAAGAAAGAACAAAAGAAAAGTGGTTAGCTATATCTTTGGAATATAATATTAATTAAATTCAGTTGGATGAGAAAACATGATGGATCATGGGTAACCAATAGGCAAAACTGAAGTGAAGGCTACTCCAGAAGACTCATGATATAGTACATGAGTCCCATTCCCATTTAGGGCAGGTTCTACGATTATCAGGTGACATCAAGCTCAAGGTCCCTCGAGGTCAAAAGGAAAGAGACATGAGCAAGAGTCTGGTCCTGCTGTGGAAGCTTAGTAACTGTAGCAAGGATGGCTCACTACAGTGAGGACAACTAAGGGTGAGGATGCGGGCTGGGTGATGGACTTGTCCTCAGGAAAGAAGACAGACTCCGACCAAGGCAGTCATGGAAGCTGGGCCACCTTGCCTGTTGCTGTGGAAAGGTCTGAATTACTTGGGGAGAGCTCAAAGCAGATCTCCATCTGCAAAGATCTAAGTACAGCTGGCTGGCGAGGTCTGTATCTCCATCTGACCACCTCCAGATCTATAGGTTCCAATGTCCCGGCTGGGCCTTGAATTTCCAGAATAGGGCTAGGATAGCTGATTGCAAGATCAAGATCCAGCTCAGATGATGGGAGCAGGTACAGGGCGAGCTGGAAACCCCAACCACATGTGCTACTCTCAGCTTTCATTTCCCCTTTTAACTACAGTCCGTAAATTGTAGGTAAACACTCTAGTAAGAATTTACTAAGGTCTAACTGTGGTGCTTTTCTCTATGATCCCAGTCACCATTACCTGTTATACACATGATTGCTTTATGGGTTCTAATAGGATGCACTAGAATTTTTGCAGCTTGTCACATAGCTGCCCTAAACACCTTTCATGAAATTTGCTATATCGTTCCACTGTTCCATCTATTTTCATAGCTTATTTTTGTTGTTGTTGTTTTGTTTTGTTTTTGAGACATGGCTTTATTATGCAGTTCAGGCTGGCCTTGAACTCACTTTGTAGCCCAGGCTGGCCTCAAACTTGCAGTGATTCTCCTGCCTCAGCCTCCCCAGTGTTGGGATTACAGGCATGCACCACCACGCCTGGTTTATAGCTTTTTATTTTAATGTTTTCAAAATTTGTACATCTTTATGGGGTACATTATGTTTATTCAATATGTGTGCACCTTGTATAATAATCAGATCAAGGTAATAAACATTTCTATCTCTTCAACTATTAATTACTTTTATGTGATGGGAGTGACTTTTGTTTTGATGCCTGAGTATGATATTGCAGTATGTTCCTGACTTACCAAGGTTCTTCTCATTTGGTAACACTTTATTGAAACAAAGCTTGCACATTCTATGCAATTTGCCTATTTAAAGTGTACAATTCAGTGGATTTATATTATGCTAAGCTAAATTCAGAAAATTGTGTAGTCATCACCACAATCCATTTTAAATAATTTTATTACCCTGGAGAGAAACTCTGTGCTCATCATCAGTCACTCCATATTTCTCCTCAAGCCTTTCTCCAGAACTGAGCAAACGCTGAGCTACTTTCTGTCTTTATGGATTGGCTTATTCTGGTTATGTCATAGAAGTGGAATCATAAATCAGATGTGGTGGTGCACACCTGTAATCCCAGCACTTGGGAAGCTGAGGTAGGAGGATCACTGTGAGTTCAAGGCCAGCCTGGACTATATAGTGAGTTCAGGGCCAGCCTGAACTATACAGCAAGACTGTGTTGAGAGAGAGAGAGAGAGAGAGAGACAGAAAGAGACAGAGAGATAGAGAGACAGACAGAGACAAAGACAGAGAGACGAAGAGAAACAGAGAGAGGGAAGACAGGTGTGGTGGCGCAAATCTGTAATCCCAGTGCTCCAAAGGCTAGGCAGGAGGATCGCTGTGAGTTCAAGGCCAGCCCAGGCTACATAGTGAGTTCAAGGCCCGCCTGAACTATATAGTGAGACCTTGTCTCAAAAATAAAAGAAAGAAAGAAAGAAAGAAAGAAAGAAAGAAAGAAAGAAAGAAAGAAAGAAAGAAAACCATTGACTATGTGGCCTTTTGCAACTGTCTTTCACGTTGTGTGATAACATGCTGCTATCAAGGTACATCCATGTTGTAGAATATATTGGTAATTCATTCCTTTTTATAACTGGATAATATTCCGTTGTATGAACATGCCACATTTGATTTATCTGGATTGCTTCCACTTTTCAGCTACAGTGAATAATGTGTCTATGCACATTCATGTACAAGTTTTTGTGTGCATGAATTTTTTTGGTTCTCTTGGGTGTATGCTTAGGAGTGAAAGTGCTGGATTATTTTGAGGAAATGCTAGATTGTTTTACTAAATGATTGCACCATTCCCACCAGCAATGTAAAAGGGTACATTCCTTCTCTGTGTGCTCCAACACTTGTCTGAATTTGTTATGATAGCTGTCCTGGTGGGTGTGAGGTGGTATCTCTGTAGTTTTTATTTGCTATTCCCTAATGACTAATCATGTTTAATATATTTTCATGTATTTGGTCATTTATATATCTTCATTGGAGAAATGTCTTTTCATTTTCTTTGCCAGTTTTGATTTGTGTTATTTCGTCTTTATTTTGTTGATTTGTAAAGAATGTTTCTTTTTTTATGTTTATTAAGTTTATTGGTACAATTTAGATATACGTAATGATCACATGCATCATAAGGAATTTGTACCTGTACATGGTACATCTTAGTTTCTCTTTTTTTTCTCCCATTTCCCTCCCCTCCCCTCAACCCTTCTTCCTCTCCTTATTTACAAAGCTTTGTTTCCATTTTATCCTTCTTTTATCATTTTTTTCTTTTCCCTTCCTTCCTCTTTGCCTTCCCTTTCCTTTTGAACAATTTCTTCCTATTTCACAATATCTATTATGTATTTTTGTTCTTATTTACACTCTCAGTTTCTCACATCAGAGAACAGTGCGATATTTACACATGTATGTCTGATTTACTTCACTTAAGAATATGGTCTCAAGCCGGGCGTGGTGGCGCACGCCTTTAATCCCAGCACTCAGGAGGCTGAGGTAGGCGGAGCGTTGTGAGTTCGAGGCCGGCTTGGGCTACAACACGAGCTTAAGGCCAGCCTGAGCTACACAGTGCGACCCTGCCTCAAAAAACCAGGGCTGGGAGTTTGGCTCAGTGCCTTAAGTGCCTGCCCTGGCAGGCGCGAGGTTGTGAGTTCAATCCCCGGTGCTGCAAAAAAAAAAAAAAAAAATATATATATATATATATATATATATATATATATATATATATTTCAAGCTTATCCTTCTTTATGGCGGGATAATACTCCATTGTATTAAAAAACACATCTTTTTATCCATTCATCAGTTGGTGGGTATTTGATTTTTTTCCAAGATTTTTCCAGCTATTACAAATGGTGCTGCTATAAACATGGGTATGCATGTATCACCCGTGGTATGATGCTTTTAATTCTTCTGGGAAGACGCCAAGAAGGGGAATATCTGGGTCAGATGGAACTTCTAGTCCTAGTTTTTTGAGGAATCTCCACACTGATTTCCACGGTGGGTCCACCAGTCTACACTCTCACTAAGAGTGGAGAAGGGTTCCTTTTTCCCCACATCCTTGCCAGCATTTTTTTTTAATTTTATGGAAAAAGGTAAAACAAAATTTCATAACAAAATAACAGAAGAATGACAATAGTTAATACACTGCGTGTTGTTATCTTTAAAGTAGTTGCTCAGAGTACAAGATATGGGCATAAACATTTCTCCAATTGATATTAGCATAAACCTTCCTTTTCAATGAACCATGAGACACTAATAGTACAACTGATTTGCATTTCTTTCCCTTTTCCTTTCCATCCTTTTCCGTTTTCCCCATCCTAGTTCCTTTTTCCTTTTGAACAATTTCTTCCCATTTCACAGTATCTATTGTACATTTTAGTCCTTATTTACTCTTTCAGTTTCTCACACAGAGAGTCAGTACAATTTTTGCACAGGCAAGTCTGGTTTATTTCACTTACCAGTATGGTCTCAAGTTGCATCCATTTACCTTTAAAAGTTTCAAGTTTATTTTTCTTTATGATTGAGTAGTACTCCATTGTATAAAAATACCACATCTTTTTTTATCCATTCCTTGGTTGATGAGCATTTGGGTTGTTTCCAAGATTTAACTATTATAAACTGAGCTGCTATAAACATGGGTGCACATATATCATTGTGGTATGATGTATTTAATTCTTCTGGGAAAATACCCAGAAGAGTAATAGCTAGGTCCAATGGCAACTCTAATCCTAGCATTTTGAGGAATCTCCATACTGATTTCCACAGTGGTTGCACCAGTCTTCACTCCCACCAACAGTGGAAAAGGGTTCCTTTTTCCCCACCGCCCTGCCAACATTTGTTATTGGTTGATTTCTTGATGATAGCTATTCTTCCTGGGTGAGATGGAATATCAGCGTTGTTTTAATTTGCATCTCTCCAATGACCAATGATATTGAAAATCTTTTCATATATTTGTTTGCTGTTTGTGAGATGTTTATATACTCTAGACTTGAGTCTCTTAACAGACATATGATTTGCAAATATTTCCTCACATTCTATAGGCTATCTCTCCACTTTGTTGAGGGTATTATTTATAATACAAAGTATTTAATTTTGATGAAGTCTATTATCTTTTGTTGACTGTGTCATATCTAAGAAACTATTGATTAAATCCAGAAGATTTGTGCCTATGTTTCCTTCCAAGTTTTATAGTTTTAACTATTATGTGTAGGCCTTTTCTCCATGTTGAGCTAGTTTGCGTGTGCATAAGAATGAATTCCAACTTCGTTCTTTTGCCTTTAGATATTTATACAGTTGCCCCAGCACTGCCTGTTGGAAAGATCATCTCTCTCGATTGAATGGAACTGGCACCCTTTTCAAAAACCAACTAACCCTACATATGTGGGTTTCTTTCTGGACTCTAAATTCTGTTTCATTATCTATGCATCTATACCTAGGTTAACAACATCCTATTTTAATTATTATAACTTTGTATAAAGTTGTGAAATTAGGTAATGAATTCCCCAACCTTATTTGTTTCAATACTGACTTAGCTATTCTGGGCCCCTGACTTTCCATATAGATTTTGGGATCAGTTCGTCAACTTTTATGAAGAAATTAGATTTTTGATAGAGATTGTGTTGAATCTGTAGATCAACTTGAGTAATATTGACATCTAAACAATATTATTTTGATACATAAGCATAGATATCTTTCCATTTGTTTCCATCGTTCATTTTCTTTTGCTCATAGTTTTCAGTGTACAGGTTTTACACTGCTTTTGTTAAATTTATTCTTCTGTGTTTTATTCTTTTGATGATATTGCAAATGGAACTGTTTTCTTAATTTTCTTCCAGGTTGTTCATTGAAAGTACGTAGAAATACAGTTTCTGTTACATTGATTCCATAGCCTGCAACCTTATTACACATGTATATTAATTCTAAGTGATTTTTAGTAGATTCCTTAGAATTTTCTTTGTATGAGATCATGTTATCTCTGCAAATATAGTTTACTTCTTCCTTTCCAGTGTGCATGCCTTTCATTTTTTTCTTGTATGATCTCTCTGGCTACAATCTCCAAGACAATGTTGAATGGAAGTGGTGAGAGTGGACACCCTTGACTTGTTCCTGATTTTAGCAAGAAAGCATTCAGTGTTTCACCATTAAATGTGACACACACTGTAGGCTTCTCATAGGTGCCTTTGTCAAGCTGAGGAAATTTTCCACCTATTCCTGCTTTGTTGAATATGTGTGATTTTTTAATCATGAAAGGTATTGAATTTTTATTAAATTCTTTTTCTAGGCCTACAGAAATGATCATGTCTTATTATTTTTTATTCTATTGATGTGATGTATTCCATTCATTGATTTTCAGATGTTAAAACAACTTTGTATTCCTGTGATAAGTCCCACTGGATCGTGGTATATGGTCTGTCTTGTGTATTATTGAATTTAGTTTGCTAATGTTTTGTTGAGGATTTTTGCACCCATATTTATAAGAGATATTGGTGTGTACTTTTCTTGTGATATTTTTGTCAGTATTGATATCAGGGTAATACTGGCCTAATGTGATGAATGGAGAAGTGCTACCCCCTCTTCTATATTTTGAAAGAGTTTGGGAAGAATAGGCATTAATCCTTCGTGAAAGTTTGGTAGCATTCACCAACGAAGCTATCTGTGTCTGGGCTTTTCTTTGGGGGTAGTTTTGATTTCTAATTGAATTTCTTTAGTATTATAGGTTTATTTGAAGTTTCTGTTTATTCTTCAGTCATGTGGGCCTTTCTAGAAGTTAGGAGTTTCATCTGAGCTGTCTAATTTATTGTCTCAATACTTGTTCATAGTATATTCCTTACTAATCCTTTTCTGTTAGGTTGATTTTAATGCCTCTTTTCACTTCTGATTTTAGTAATTGGGAGACTTCTCTTTTTTACTGTTGGTCTAATCTGGTTTACCAAGATTGTTTTGAATTTCCATTTGGCCTCAGCCTCTTTCTGCCTATGTTTAAGAGCCTTGGCCAATATAAGAACATATATACGTACATGCATATGTCAAGAAGAGACGTCTCCACATTCCTGCATGTGGCACTCTCAACCTGACCCCGAAGCATACGGTTCTATCCCTCTGCTGAGGCAGATTACTCTAAACCAGCCTCATTACTACCCAGGGAGTATAGTGTACATGGCTATCACAATACCACCCTGTAACTGCGGGAATTAAGTGGCAGTACTTTTAGGAGATGGCCATCAGCCAAGTGTTGTTCACTTCTGAGTAAATATGGGGGCTTGGAGAAGAACAGAAGGCATTGAGTTCTGGCCATCTGGGACTCCCAAAAAAGGCATTATGGGTAAAGCCTGAGGTCCCATCTTCATGAGCGTTGCTCATGTCAGTCTGTGTATGTGTATGAGAGAGATACTGGGGATTGAACCCAGGGCCTTTACACTAAACTGTACCACCAATTCTTTTTAGTTTATTTTTATTTTTATTTTATTTTATTTTATTTTTGCACTGGGGCTCGAACTCAGGACCTCACACTTGCCAGGCAGGCACTTATGCCGCTGAGCTAAATCCCCAGCCCCTCCAATCCTTTTTTAAAAATTTTGAGACAGGGTCTTACTAAGTCATAAGTTGCCCAGGATGGGCTTGAACTGTTGATCATCCTGTCTCAGCCTCCCAAAGTACTAGGATTGCAGGAGTGTGCCACCACATCTGGCTTAGTTGAGTCTTGAATGGGAACAGAGGCAAGTAAGAAAACCCAAGGCCCTCACTGTACTGACCATGTGACTTTGGTCACAGCACCCAGGACTAGTTTGCCCTGGCTAGGAAGGGCTCAGCTGACAGGCAGAAAGTCAGGAAGTTAGGAGAAAGCACTTGGGATTTTGGGGCAAGTGCAGATTCTGACTGGTGTTCTGGGGTGCCTGACCTAGTTGGTAATCTTTCTCTTTATCTATGCAAACCCTAAGCCTGGTTGAGCTGCTACTAAAAACATTCGTTAGTTCAGAAAATGCCTTACGATAGCCGGGCGTGGTGGCGCACGCCTTTAATCCCAGCACTCGGGAGGCTGAGGTAGGCGGAGCGTTGTGGGTTCGAGGCCGGCTTGGGCTACAACGCGAGCGCAAGGCCGGCCTGAGCTACATAGTGCGACCCTGCCTCAAAAAAAAAAAACCAGGGCCGGGAGTTTGGCTCAGTGCCTTAAGCGCCTGCCCTGGCAGGCGTGAGGTTGTGAGTTCAATCCCCGGTGCCGCAAAAAAAAAAAAAAAAAAAAAAAAAGAAAATGCCTTACGGCCGATAACATGCCCACTTTAAAATTATTTCCAGACCAATGGGAAATCTGTGTATGCAAGAAAGTCCTGATTTAAAAACACAGCAGAATCCACCAACATTTCCCTGGCAAGGAAATGGTAAAGGATCAACTGTTTTGGATGGGTGTGTGGCAGGCTGGAAACTCAAACCAAATGTGACAGCCCCAGCCCTGCCCTGGCTGCTGACTCAAGACTGAGAGGAAGAGGGATCTGCCAGACTTCATGATTTCTGTAAACAGTTCTTGAAAGAGAAACCACACACTTGTCCCCCTGCCAGCTTGTCCCCTTAACTGACAGGGCAGCCATTGTCTCTTCTGTGACACCGTAGCAGGGCTTTTAAATTTGAGCTCCACAGGCTTCCAGTGGGAATGTGGGGAGAACCTAGGTGGTCTGTGAACCTGGATGAGAACCTTATTTGATCTCTTCTCTGCTAATCACAAATAGAAATTTAACATTTCCTTGAATTAGGAATATGGGCAATAAGCCATAATGGCATTAGCAGTATCTGTGACTTGATCGCCAACAGAAATCACAAACACTTTCATATTGCATTACAATTGTAAGTATCTCAAAGAATCACTTACACTTATCACTATTTCAACATTTCTAATTAATAGACTTGCCACTAAATCTTGTGATTTAATGCATTATTAAAGTACTGAAAGCCGGGCATGATGGTGCACACCTGCAATCCCAACATTCTGGAAGGCTGAGAAAGGAAGATCGCAAGTTTGAGCCCTGCACACAACTTAGTGTCTTATTGAGACCCTGTCTCAAAATAAATTTTAAAAAAATATTTAAAAGGGAGGGAGATGTAGGTCTGTGCAAAGATCTCGGTTTCAGTCCCCAGTTCTGAAAACAAAACATAATGCTACAACTGGACCACAAAATGCTAAAAAAAAAAAAAAATGCCTCTAGGACCTCATTCCTGAGCCACAGAACTTTGCCTATTTTACTTGCACGTTCCAAAGCACTTGTGTGTTATTGCTAGGACACTGGGCAGCTTCCACTATGTTCCTTGTATTTTTCTTTCTGTTTTTTGGTACCAGGAATAGAACTTATGACCTCGTGCTTGCCAGGCAGGTGATGTGCCGCGTATCCCTGGCCCTGTTCCTTGTTTCTTAATCTGCCAAAGGAGGGATAGTAACAATACCTACCTCACAGGGTTATGATGATTCATACATGTAAAACAGTGCTCAATAGAATTTCAGTGCTTAATAAGATACTGTATTAGGTATTTTGAGCCAGGTGTATAATCCCAGCTGCTCTGGAAGCTGAGGCAGAAGCTTCCCAAGTCCAAGGCCAGTCCAGGCAACTTAGTGAGACCTTATCTTAAAAAATTTAAAAGACTGAGGATGTAGTTCATTGGCAGAGGTTCCCAGGTTCCATCCTAGCACTGCAATAGATAAACAAATAAATAGATAAGTAATAATTTTATAAAAAGTATTAGCTGTTTTGTTGTTGCTGGTTTACATTAATAAGCATATTAATAAGCCCATTAATACATTCTAATATTACCTCCAGTTTTAGGAAAAAGAAACTAAGGCTTAGAGAAATAAAATGACCAACTGGAGGGCACACAGCAAGGGAGTGGCAGAGCCAGAGTTCAAAGCCAGGCCTGTGAGACTCTGCAACTCAGCAGAGGCCACTCTCCATTACACCACTGAGAGGAGGTGGCAGCCCCCAAAGACATAGTGACTGTCAACAAATTGTTCAGCTGGGAAGGAGCAAACAGCTCTCCAAACTCCTGCTTGCTTTTCCTCGCCTGCCCCTACTGTCCGCACCACCAGCTTTATCTGGGGAGCTCCCAGCTTCACTTATACACCATCAGCCCTCTGCCAGTTCTTCCGGTGCAGGTCGTTTCTCAAGGCGACTGCCAGTGCAGCCTCCATCTGCAAAGGAGACTCATGGAGCAGTGGGCTGGGGAGGGGGCTGGGGATAGCTCTAAAGGGCTGTGCTTGTGTGGGGGAGTAGAGGCCATTTGAAGGAGAAAGTCATCTTTGAACTGAGAAGACTGCCAGTTGAAGTAGGGTCAGGAGTGTTTGTGAATTTTTTTTTCGTTTACTTTTGAACCAGGGTCTCTCTGTGTTGCCCAGACTGATCTCAAACTCTGGAGCCTAAGCAATTCTCCTATTTCAGCCTCCCAAGTAGTTGGGACTGTAGGCACATGCCACCGTGCCCAGCATGTCTGTGATTTTTTTTTTTTGGAGTGCCACAAATTGAACCCAGGGCCTCACACATACTAGGAAATTGCTGTACCACTGAGCTACATTCCCCAGTGCCTCATGTTTGTGAATGTTTAAGGCAGAAGGAATTGGATAAAAGCCCAGATGGAGGAAAGAGCCTGCTATGTGAGAAAAAGAAGTCACTCCAGATGCCTGGATTTTGGGTCAAAGAGGAGAAGGAAGGAGTATTGCATGGGCAGATGAACGGGCATGGGTAGTTTATGACCACACAGTGAAGAATGCCAAACTCAGGTCCACAAGTCTTCCTCTAGGGAAGGAGAGCCCTTGAAGGAAGGAGGAACAAAGCCAAACCTGTGAGTTCAAAGGACTATGGCACCTCCTCCCCACAAGGCCACTACACAGGCAAGTGGGGGGACCCTTGATTAAAAGTAGAGATTAAAGCCTGGTCAGACCAGGAGGGAGCTACTTCAGGAGTTCAGGAAGGAGAGGGAGAGAGGATGAAACAGGGGACAAGTCTGGAGCTTTGGGACACTCTCTAGCCTGTCCCATAGGCCAACAGGTCTCTTCTCTGTGTGTAAGTGGGAAAGAAAGCGGGACTTATTGGGGGTGCTGGACCTCCTCGGGTTCTGTTTTGCTTTGTCTTACAAGGCAAGGATTTCTCTTGACACAGCATTGCCAGGGATCCACACCTTCCATTTTGGTCTCTGGGTGAGAGCTGCAGAGGTGAGGGACCCCAGCACTACCCCTGTGTGTGGCAGGCAGGAAGGGGAGGGGACGCGGGGAGCGGGTCACAGCCAGCTCTCATTCAAATGAAACATCCACCCTTGTAAGCCTTTAAGAGACTGTTTTCATCCATGTAGGTTCCACTGTTACCAGGGCAACGGACAACTCTATGCTTTGTGTTTCTGCATGGAGTCCCTTGGGAGCGGGAGGGGTGGCCTGCTGAGCATTCCCTAGTCTGGGCAGGATGGAAGAAGTGCTAGCAGGGGGATAATCTCTTGCCCCCTTAATGCCTGTGCTTTTTCCTGGAGGAGCCCACACTGCCCCTCCCATGATCCAGTTCTGGTGGTCAAGGCCACAGGCTTTTGCTCCAGTGGCCCTGGCTGCTGAGAGCCTGACTTCTGCAGCCACCGCATGGCCCAGCTCTTGGGCAGCTGTCAGCAGTGGCTGGAGGCAGGTGTCCAGAAGGGGCAAGCCTGCACCAGACCATGGCACCTCCTGGGGAGTCATTGTACATGCATGTCTCCATCATTTACTACATGTAGAAATGGGAAGCCAAACTGGCCATTAAATGTCACCCTGGGTTAATTAGTCCTGAAGACTCTATTCTGTGCTAGGCTGGACTAGGTGTTGGAATTGCCTGGGAGCTTTGTAGAAATGGAAATTTCGGGAGGGTCTGATTCCATCTGGGAGGGCGCAGGCAGAGAGCAGAGGTTGAGCACGAAGTCTGGCTGCCAGATTGCTGGGGTTCACAGTCCAACTCGGCAAATGGGGCAAGTAACTTCGGGTCGGTTGTCTGACCTTTCGGGTGCCCATTTCATTTCCTCCCTTACACAATGAGTGGGGGAACAGTTGAGCCTGCTTCATAGGCAGCAAGATTTGCTTTGTCTTCCCCACCCGTGGGAAGAAGGCTCAGGACATCCTATCCTTGTTACCCTTCTACTGCCCTCCTCTCCCTCCTTCCTTTTTTCTCCACATCTTTTTTTTATTAGCGTCTATCAGTTATATCTCCTTCCTTTATTTCTGGTATTTCCTTATTCCCAGCATGCAAAAAAGCCCCTGTGAGATGCAGCCTAGTCCCCTTCCCCTGCATGAAGATGAAATGAGATGGCGTTGGTGAAAGTGTGGGATGCATGATCAGAACCACACTGATTTTCTCCCTCCCTCCTTTCCTTTTTTCCTTTCTTCTTTCCTCCTGCCCCAATTCCCTCCCTGTTTCTTCCTCTGAAAGGGGCATGGCAAATGTTCACGTAAAACTAGGGCTGTTTCTCCAAAGAACCCTGCAGGCTGGGGGAGGAGGCAGGGCAGAGCCAGAAGGCCAGCCTGGTCTATTAGGAGGACCAGGGAGTTGGGCCAAGAGGGGCTAAGTGTCCTCCAAGCTAATGGGCAACTGTGTGGCTACAAAGGAGCCACTCATTAGTTATCACCCGTGGTACAGTGACTTCTGCTAAGCCTCAGCATTACCTTGAAGGTAAGGGTGAGAACAGTGCCTGAACCCAGCATGGTTATCAGGGTGAAAGAAGATGGGAGATGGAAAGTGCCTGGCATAGCACTTGCAAGTAACTGGGGCTCAAGGAGCATTGCCACCCATTTCTCCAGGAAAATATTATCTGATCATATCCGGGAATGAGATTCAGTTTCTTCTGATCCCACAGCTTGTGAGGAGCAGTGAGATGGTGCTGGAAGGGCCCTTGTGTGGACTGCTCTGGGGCTTTATTTCCAAATCTTCCCCAGCTAGCTCACTCACATCCCATAGCACCACCTAGTGCCCTAAAGTGGAAGGGGCCTCCCTATCCACCCCACCTGGCTTCCCTTCCTTGAAAAGTCTCCGTGTGTGTGTGTGTGTGTGTGTGTGTGTGTGTGTGTGTGTGTGTGTTAGAAGGAATGTTATTTTTCTAGCAGTCCAGTGATCCCACTTTCCTGCCAACAACTCCCGCCATCCACACATTGTGGGAGTGTAGACAGATCCCCTGAACCTCACTAGGTCTAAGTTTCCTCACGCAAGAATTGCCAGGCTCGGCTTGATTCAGCTGCCATGCCTAGATAAAGTACCCCATGCCCACTGGGCACTCATCTATGTTTGCCCAAGAACACAGACAGACACCATCTTTACACACCCTTTATATTTTTATTGAGGAGAGAAGCATTAGCGTACAGAGTAATTTCTTATCTTAACAACACAATAATACAACAATAACACAATAATAACAATAACACATTTATTTTGAAGGAGTTTCCTCCCCAGGTTCTGGGAATCCTTGGGCTGCCTCCATACCCCTGCATGCATTTCCCACCCACCCCCCACCCTCTTAACGAGGAGGCGCCCAAAGCCCACAGTTCTTACAGCACTTGTGGCTGTCACATCACAACAAATACTGAAGATCTGGGAAAGTGGGGAGAGGGTCATAGGGAAGCCCAACCCCCCCTCTGCCCCGAGGCCTGAAAACCAGCTCACTGCTCCTCTGCTTTCTCCCTGGCTGAGGCTACAAAGGTTCAGGGTGAGAAGCACCATGGGAACAGGCAGGGCCTGTGCTGATGGCTCCCCGGAAGTGGGGGTGCAAGGCACCTGTTCATCATGCTTCTCCAGCAGCACACGGGCAGAAGGGCCAGCGGGTCAACAACAGCAAACAGGGTCCACAGCCTTGAAGAGTAGCAGTTCCTCTTCTGGAACTCCCTCCTGAGGAAATAAGCTGAAAAACAGACAAAATTGTCTTTACAAGGTTGTTGACTCCCACCCTGGTGGGAATGAGCAAAACCACACAATGGAACTGTCTAACAGATTAGGAGGATGCGTCAATAAATTCTTCAGTGTGCGTGACTGCAAAGGTGGCGGCCATTTTAGATCCCACCGCTGAATGTGAGCAGGCTGATCTCAGCTTTGAACACTGCGAGAACATGCTAGAAGAAAACGCAGCAAAGTGTTAACAGTGCTTGTGTCCGTGTGGTAGGCTTCTGAATGGTGGGGGGTATTCTGTCCTTAAGGTTGTCTCGGTTTTCCAAATTTTCTATAATGACTATGTATTACTCTTGTTTTTGGGGGACCTTTTTAAAAAGTAGCAACAGGTTAGAGGAACCCAACTCCACTGAGAAGCAGAAAGGATAAACAAAAAAAATCTTACCTCCTCCTGATGAATAGAGATCTCACCCAAAACCAGTCTGAGGACTGGGTCTCTCTGACTCCTCTTCCTCCAGTTCCTTCCTCCGACCTCTGGGCCCAATATCCTAAGGCTGGGCCAAGGTTACCTGTCAGACTCCGGTAAGGAACAGAGACTTCTTTTACTATGTTTTCTTCCCTCTGGCCACAGCCACTTTGGCCGCATTTGCCCAGGTGCCAGGCACCACACAGAAAGTTCAGTGTCCAGGGGCAATTTGGGCTAGTTGCCGATTTGGCTGGCATTTTATGGCAGAACCAACACAGTTAATGTGTATTTTTCACTGCAAAAGCAACGTTTTCTGGACCCAGGGCGAGCAGCAGGTCTCTTTATAAGAGGCACCTAGGAGTGCCTTGGAGGCAGCCATACTCTTCAGTGTCAGTGTTTAAGTAAGCACAGTGGCAGGCTAGGGGCTCAGCCCTCATGACAGCCACAGGGATGTCCCAGCTGTGAGGCTGTAGTGGGTACAGTCTCTGCAGAGCCAACCTTTCTCTCTCTTTTTTTCTCTGGCTGTCCTGGAAGGAAAGGATAGTGGGCATCCTCTGAAAGTTCAAGGATGAAGTCACCTGCAAAGACCTTTGGCTGGGGCTGTAGTCTAAGCCCTGGCAATAGGGGCAGACCTCCATCCCTAAGGAGAAAGCCACTCCTTAGAATGTCAAACAGTTGTGCCACCTCTTCCACTTCCTATTCCCAACCCACAGCTGCCTACCCTTTAGGCAAAATCAAGGAAAGGGGTGGAGGCTGACATGTTGAACTCTGCTGCTGGGACAGGCAGGAGGCCAGTGTAGTCCCCAGTTTTGGCCAAGCTGGTACAAAGGCCCTGCTACAGAAGTCTGGAGGAAAGTAAACTCAGGTGCTGGAAAACTCAGGTTGCCAGTCCATCAAAGACAAATCTCAGTCAAGTTGTTTACTGAGCTAAATGTGGGGTCCTCTTGCAGGCCCTTTCACTGGAGTATGGCATGAAATAAGCATAGGCTTCTAGGCACATTTCTTGGTGCCATCCTGCTCGCCGTCAGTTTTACCTAGTAAATGGCCTCAGTGGCTTTAGGAGTTCCATATAGTCTGTCCTTTTAATCATTGGGGCAGATCGGTGAGGCTTTGGGTGAAGTCCTGGTGAGCCAGTCCAAGGATAAAACTGTAGAACACAGGGTGAAGAAACACAGGAGAGTGAGGGCTGGGGAAAACTAGAGAGGAACACAAAAGGGTGACCAGTTCATTTACGGGGACAGGCCCAGAAACCTGCTCTCAGGATGGTTGGCGGGACTGAGCAGAGTATGTGCAACAGGACAACTATCGTTGTCCTTCCTTTTCCAGGTGGCCTTGGTTGGGCACATGTCGCTTTCTGGTCAGGTTGCAAGACAGTCTGGAATTCTACAAGTCTTCTTCGGCTTGTACAGGTCTGGAATGCCTTTAAGAACTGGTCAGTAGATGGGGCACGTGTGGCAGCAATAGCAGGGGCAGGGGACGCAGAAGAAGGGTGTGTTCTGGGTGGCCCCAGCGCTCACACGCGAATCCGGCCACGGGCAGCTCGGTGGCCCCCCTGTCTCGGCGTGAGGCGGAATAGCACCGGGGGACGTCTTCGAATTTGGCGCTGCCCCATGCGACCTGCACGGCGAATCAGTGGTGGCGAGCTGTAGAATGGTGAATTGGTACCTGGAAGGCCCTCCAGAAGTGGAACTCGATTCTGGTTCCTCCGTCTGCTAGGCTGTATAGGAGGCGATTCATCCAGGAAATTCTCAGCATGGTATATCGCAGAGCTAATGGTTTGGGTTGAAGTGTCAACAAGGACAGGCTCCTCCATCTCCATCAGCTGGTGCAGGTGGTGGTGGTGGTGGTGATGATGATGATGATGAAGATGGTGGGCCAGGAGATGGGCCTCCAGCTCACTATAGGTCACCACTCTCTCTTGCCCCTCTTCTGGCTCCTGCTCTGGCTCCTGGCTCCCCACCTCAATCACATCTTCCTCACCCTTATTCCCATCATCATCCTCATCTTTCTTCATCTCTTCCTCTTCTTTTGGT
>RJWM01017221.1:19534-43667 GCA_004363535.1 Dasyprocta punctata | reverse complement strand
ACCTCCAGATACGCTTCAGAAAGCAGCAGGAAGGATGGCATACCTGTGTTTGAAGTGAGGGGGAGTATTTTAGGGAGGTTAATGACAATGTATCTTTTCTTGTAATGAATTTTTCAAATTTAAATGTTCACTAGATTTGTTTGATCATATTTCATAGGTACTATTGCCTCTGCCTCTAGTTTTAAAAATGTTGTTTTACAGAAGACCAGAAAGGTCATGACACTTTCCTCAGGTCACAAAGCTAATATCAAAGCAATAATTTGAACCCAGGCAAGTTTCGAAATTTTGAGCTCTTAGCTCAGTACTATACTATCTCCTGATAAATAGATATAAGTCAAGGCTTAATATGTAAATACTACATTTAGATAATAAAACAAATACTAAAATATGTAATGGTAATGGGAAAGAGAGTCAAGAAGGGTTCATGAAAGGGGCATGTGCACTCAGATGTAAGCAGGTGAGTTGCACAGGACAGAGGCAGGTGGCAGAGGGCAGCCACGCCCAATAAAACTGCAGTGTGAGCAAGAGGCCTGGCTTTAAGTTTTCTACTGGTTACATTAAAAAAAAAATGCGTAAAATTAGTAATTTTTAATACATTATACACAAAGTATTTCAACATCTAGTCAATATACAAACTAGTGTTAATTCTTTTTTTTTAACCATATGATGCATAATTTACAGTTCCAGCATTTCTCAATTTGAACAGACACAAAAGACCAGTGACGAACAGTGCACGGATTAAGAAAGGGTGAACAAGTACTTTCAGCAAAAGGAAAGCAACAACAAAGGCATTCAGGTAACAAAGAGCAAACTAACAAAATCACAGGCTGCATCTGTGGAGGAAGTGACAGCCCTAGCTACGAAGGAGGTTCAGGGCAGCACGAAGATGGTTGGCAAAAAAGGAGGAGCAACCTCTTCCAAGCTGAACATCAGTTAAGATGACTCTGGCAGCACCCAAAGAATGACTCAGGGGAAAGAGAGATGATGGAATGCAAGATTGCAACGGCCTCAACTAGGACAGTGGAGTTGTGGGGGAGGAATAGTGTAGACACTGCAGGTGGTGACTTGACTGACAGGGTACATGGCTTGAATGGAAGCAGATGGCTGTGGTGGTGGTGGTGGAGACAAGAAAGAAGGGAATCAACAGGACTCTAGGGTTTTAAACCCAGAAGAGACTAGAGGAGAGGGAGGCCATGATCCCAGCCACCCACCTACCGACCACCTACCAGAGTAGCCAGGGAACCTCAGATGACATTCAGTTTTTTCCTCCCCAGTGTTGACTGAGATTCCACAGCAGTGTGCGTGTTCTGGAGAAGCAGAGGGGACAGAGAGGTGGACATGCCAGGGGTGGGGGTGGGGGTGGAAGAAAATGGCCATGAAGTTAGGACATGCTAGAGGGCACATGAATGCAATTTATTAATTTAATTTAATAGAAATGCTGGGGAAGAAGCTTCAGTAGACTTACAGATTAAAATGTGACCACCTTGACTCACAACTGTGAGTGTAACAATGTGGTATAATTTTAATCCGAAAACTTGAAGAGATAAAAGAGCAGAAGGAAAAGAAGAAAAACATTTTTAAGAGAAGCAAATTGGCATTCTAGATAACTATTACTTTTTTTACTGGATTGAAAATATACAACAACAACAAACAAAACAAAACAAAAAACCAAAATACACAACAAAAATCTTCTTAGACTGAATCCTTAAAAATTAAATCCCACATCAAGCCAGGAGTGGTGGCAGACACCTGTGATCCCAGCACTGTGGAAGACTGAGGTAGGAGGATCACAACTTTGAACATAGCCTGGGAAATCTAGCAAGTCTTCGTTAAAAAAAAAAAACCAAAACAACAACAACAAAAAAGCAAGCAAGCAAGCAACGAAGTGGCGGGAGGGGGGTGTTGATAGTGGTAGAAAGGGGTGCTGGGGATATAGTTCAGGGTGAAGACCTTGGGTTCAATCTCTAGTATCAAAAAGTCCCACAATAAATATTTGTAAAGAAAATACAAACAGCTAATACTGTGTATTTCAATGAAATTTCTCAAAATCTACTTTACTGATGAACCTGAAACATTAGGCAAATGTTTCTTTGTACTTTGATTGTAATAGTGTGATTTTTACTAGACTATATGCAATTACCTATAAATATAACCCAGAGATATATTAAGTACTATTTATAAAAATTAAAAATTATATTAGAAATGTTTATAAAATTGATATCAAAAATGATAAACAAATTGTATAATATACGATAGTTTTTAATCTGAAAAATGTATGATTTTCAGAGTAACAGTAAAAAAATTTAAAGTACAAAATAAATACAAAAACTGCAATTTATTAAATTGAAAATTCAGTTTAAAGGAGTTACATGATTTTAAGCCTGAGCTTTTTATTCAAACCTTCTGCTTCGATTACTTCTTACAAATTTAAATCTGCTGATGGCGTGCATATTTCCAATAAATACAACAGCATGAGATTCCATACTAGCAGGACACCTGCTAACATCTTTTATTCATGTACGTGTTCCCGGTGCAAAGCAATTATATTATTTCAAATATTTTAAAATGTTTTCTATTACTGCCTAGCATAACTGCGGGTTACCTCACAAATCATCTCTTTCCTTTTGCACTCTCTCTGTCTAAATATATGATAAAAAGACTTATTTGTGGTGCTGTGTGTAAAGTCAATGATAGCTTGCAAGTAATCCCAGTCTGGTTTACTTGCATTTGATAGCAGACGTGAGAATACAGCTTCCTATCAAATGGAAGAAAGACGCATACAGATATAGATTTTCTTATCCTTGATTCAGCTTGTTGGCATTGGTTCCTAATGTTATAAATTTGGAGAAGAAAGTAAGTGTAAAGAGCTGGTTGTTTCAGCTCTGTATAAGCTATAGCAATCACTGGTCTCCCACGCAGGGCTGACTATCACAGGGACAATTCTAGTTCCTCAGCTGTTGTCTTCAGGTGGAGCATAGAGGTACACAGAGGGCAGGGTGTTTGAGAGATAGATGAAATAGGAACACAGCAATGCACAGTTATTTTAGTCTTCAGTTTTTGAAAGACAGTTGTTTAGGTACAACCCGCAGTTGAAATCATCAAAACTAAAAGATAGTGAATTTCTACATACTGGTTCTAGGTCAATTTAATGAGTATGTTTTGTTGTCTGTTTCTTGTACAAGTATTTGAGAGGAAAAAAAGGTCAGCTTTGAAGATTAAAGAAGAAATATTAAGACCCTGAAATAATGACCCTAAACTGTAATAAAATTTTAAATTCATCAGAAATTATTCATTGACATATGAATCAAGTGAAGGTGGGTTGACAGTGAAGCTATTTCAACATATTTAAATTTAAAATTTACATGATATAAACTATTAATTGTAGCCAATAACTGTTAGTATCTTATTATTTACTTCTTTCTCATCTAACTTTTCTCTCTGATGTTGACTACTTAAGAAAAATATGTTTAATTATCCAACTTGACTGACATTTAACTCAAAATGTACATCTCACACAAAGCATTATCACAGGGACACAGGACTTCAGACCATTATTGTTTTATGACTAAAAAATGAGTGACTTAAGACAAAAAGCTCAACATCCTTAAACTTCATTTCTATTCATTCCCTAATAAATACCATCTGTTGTGTACTTTAGGGATATAATACCCGTCAAAAACTCCATCGTATTATGAGAACCGGCACCAAGTTGATCTGAAATGCATATTTGAACAGATGTGTTTAAATTACATCTCCGTCTATCCACATGCATAAATTCAGCGCAAGCGTGTGTTGATTTAAAATGCATAAAAAAAGGGATTTGGAGATGCATCAAAAGTGAACAGCATCTCAACGGATCAAGGCTCACATTACGAAAGGTCATTACTAAAAATAAAGTTTGCATTTATTAAGAGTTGCACCAGGGGGCTGTTCATGGGAACCGACTTAATGTTTGAGGCACAAAATCAGCCACTGAAGCTATACTAATTTTTTACACCTCTTCCATGTAAGACATTAAAACTGTCATGCATGGACAGAAAAAAATGGGATACTAGAAATTAAAATTATATGGTGTGCCTACTGACTGACACTGGTTTTTAATGGAGCAGTCCTTCATGTTTCAATCATATTTTATCTTTTTCAAAATTATGCCTGTGATTTCTATAGGTACAACACTGTTCTGATTTATATATATATATATATATGCATGTCCAAGAGTTAAAATTAATCAAATCCTTTTGAAACTATGAAGTTCACCAATGTTTAGAAAAAAGAAAAAAGAAAAAACCCAAAATATGGGCATAAAAGCATTAGACCTGTAAATGTTCTCTATATTCTGTAAGGTGCTAATTCCCCTGCTGGCTTTTCACTATCAATAAAACTTACTGGTGAACTATTGAGTTGTGCTGATCTTCCCATTCTCTATTAGGTTAACAAGGTAAAAACAAGAAAATTAACCCTAACAAAAGTCAATTATCTTCAACATACTAATTTTCTACCACTGTACATGTATAATACAAATAAAATTAAAGGCTCAGCTTTTGAAGACTCAGCTGTCAACTGAGAAGCTGAATGTGAAAGTACATATATAATAATGATTCCCAGGTAATGCTATTATATAAACTACTGCTAGATATACCATATAATATTTTATTTAACCATAGATAAGGAAATTAAGGTTCATATGTAAAACTGAGAAAAGCTTTACATTTTCACTGACCACCAGTCTTCCAGATGAAACTTTATGTTACTGTATGCTAAGATGGTAAAAAGAGAAGGCCATGTCAAAAAGAATTTTGGATTTCTTCACAATGGAGAAATGCAAGAGGGAAATCAACTTTTGCAGAGGATATCTAGTTTCTTAAGATATAGACTTACAGTTCATCTTACTGAGAGATTCAGAAAATTCTCCAAAGCTTCAATTAATTATCCAAGGAATAGTAATGGGAGTACAGTAGTATGTGTGAGAAAACATTTTTGTTGAAATTCCTAATATCTTCTAGGTTTATCTCCTATGCTATTCTATTATTCTGTTTCCTCCTGCTTCCAGTCGCAGAGAAGCATTTCTGCTTCTGTGTCCTGCTGTGGCCACAGAAGGCTGCCCCCCACAGAATGCGTCACACAGCATCCAGTCCAACCTTCCTTTCCTTCCGCTCCCTGTGCCCTCCTGCCCACAGCATCCAGACACTGATGCTCCCCTTACCGCTCCTCGAAGTCTCCCTGCCAGGCTAAGCTCCACTCTCCTGAGACCTTGAAGCACTTTCTTCTGGGAAACTTTCCTCCTGCCCACAGCATCCAGACACTGATGCTCCTTTAGACTGTATTCAGTACCTTTCCCACATTGTCAAATTTTCTGTGTTTTCTTATATTATTATACTTGCTTGTTATTTGTATATTTTTCAAGTAGGGTTGTTAAATTCCGTGAGGACAGAGACCTGTGTCTTGCACACTACAACTTTTCCAGGGTCCAGAGGTCAGTGCCTGGCACAAAACAGGTACTTAATGCATACTAATAAGTCAACAAAAGGCATATTAATTCTCTTTCTAAAGAAGAAAAATCAAATCCCATAAATAATGTCAGAGACCTGACTTCCAACTTTTCATCTAGAATAGGTAAAATTAAATATTTATATAGTACATTTAAACATATTTTAAGATAAATGTAAATTACATAATAATCTTTCAACGCACATGGCAAAAAAAAGTCAATCATTAGAGAACAAATCTGTTTGAATCAGACTCTTATCTAGAGATGAACTGTCCCATACAGTAGGTGCTAGTTACATGTGACTATTTAAATTAAAACAGACTAAAAGCAAGTAAAATTAAAGACTCAGTTCTCAGGCATTAAGTAGCCAACTAGCAATATATAGCTAGTTGCTGCTATAACCCATAGCACAGATATGCAACACTTCTACCCTTGAGCAGCAGCCTGTTGGATAACACTGTTCTAGTGAGTTCAGATTCTGTGATAGAATTTAAAAACAAACACGCCCATAATCTCATATTTGAACTCTCTCCTCATTTTAAAAAATGGTGATAACCTACTGATCATGTGACTATGAAGATTAAACAAAATGATGTTTAAAAATACTTAGCTCAGTGTCTAATACATAACAGGTGATCAAATCAGCCTCCTTCCCATTCCTCCTGTAATGCAAAAGTACCTTGCTCATAGTATATCGACCACAACTTCCCCTCTTGTAATACTACTACATTTCATCGGTGCTAAAAATAGTTTTTAAAGGGAAAGGGTTTGAGTGGTAATTAAAACTGCAGGGTTTCTGGCCTATTACTTTCTGACTTTTCAACCAAAACAGCTTCAGATTTAACTGTTACATACTGGATTTCCCCTTCTGATGTTTTGCCCCCATTAAAGGTCTGCTGAGTAAAGCCAGGAAAAGTAAGTCCCAAAAGTCAGTGTCACAGAAAACATATCTCCAGCCTTCATGAATGGCAAGCATAAAGGCCTATCATATTCTGACTCCTCTGGTCTTTTCTACTATCAACCACTTTTCAATGTTCTACACACAGTTGAGGACACTGAGACTAACTATCCCAGCCAACTAACTCAAAAATGATTTTGAGTGGCTTCCCTTGGCTTGAACTGTCAGATGGTACTGTTGAGTTGTTATCTGTGGAATAAATGCCAACACTGAAATGAGTAAGGATTAGCCTGTAGGAATAGTGTGTATGGAACAACTACACACAAGAAGATTTTCAAAGAGGTTGAGGAAACACTAATTTATTACAATCTGAAGTGGAATCTGTTGTGAGTTATGAGTGCTATGTGAAACATGGAAACATTTAGGTGAAATATTTATGAGTTGGTGAAATATGTCTGTGGTATCATTCATCACCAACTATTCTGAATAATACATATTTGAATGTTTTACATACTATTGAGCTAAAAGTGGGTTTCATTTTCATGAACTCAATTTTCATCATTTCTGTGAATTTTCATCAGAAATATAAAATAACTACCTGAACTTGTCCTGTCATACCAATGTTTGAAGGTTTAGTGGTAATAAATTTTGAGGTTTTTTTTTTAAAATTTCATGGTCAACACTGAAATTTTTCTCAGAGGAACAACTGCCTAAAACTTCTGCTATCAAACACTTGTAAACTAGCTTTTGCTACTGACTGATCAATGTTTTTTAAAGAATTCAACCCAAAATTACCCAGGAAAATTTTGCTTTTATGCAAACATGTTCTATAGTAAAGTCATTTCAACAGCTAAGGTCTGAATCACAAACAATGTTAAGCTTTGTATTTTTCACAATGTTAAAGTTGAAGCAATCAACATACTCTCCATCCTCACAAAAATTTTCAAGTGATGTATCTTCTGAGTTCAGACTATGACTCCAACAGCATTCTCTAGATTTTAATGCAACCACAAAAAAATCAGTATTTAAGAATCCATTTAACTGTGCCATTGAGAAGAGCTTACATCAAACTTTCAATTAGGAATGATTCACAAAATACAACTGTATGGAGAAAAAAAATCTAACAAAATTTTATAGATACCCTCCAAGTGATACATAGATACCACTATTTGGCAGTACATATCTGTGAAAAGACATTTTCTAAGTAAAATACATTAAGCCTCATTACCTATTAGCATTGACAAATCAATATTAACACCTGATTTCAGTGATAAGGAATACTAAACCTTGAACCCCAATAAATGAATGTTATGCTAAATAAAGTTGATCTGTTTTTATTACTAGTATAATTTAGAAATGTTACCATTTTAGTATATTTTGAGTTTCATCAATACAGCTTTGTAGAAATGTGTTTTCCTCCATGCATATATTTGTGCATCTATAAAAATATATGTATTTCTAGCTCTTTACCAAAAAGCTATTCAGGATCATTACAGATAATTCTATAATGATCCTGAATAGCTTACAATACAGGTAAAAGTAAAATTTTCCTCTCACATATGAGTTATGCTAAAAAAAAAATCTATGGCTGTTAAATAATTTTTAAACAATAAAGGAATACATAGTGTGTAGGCGATTCACAGCAGGGTACCTCATCTAGGTATGCCTTATTTTAGGTACTGTACATACTTCATTCTAAATAATTCTATAAATTATTCTACAATCTTAATGGGTATTAAACAGTGCCAATCTCTAATCACGGGACTCAGAATCTTGCTTATTGAGAAATTAGTTGTTGAGGTAATATTTAATTATATGTTCTCATGACTGCCTGAGAGTACTGTAGATACAGAGATACCAAAATGAAATCCATACTGAATCTCAAGCACAAATACCAACACACACACATACATTAACAGAATATTTCAACATGAACAGTCCTTAATATGTCATTTCAATTTTGTTCTATTTTCATTAAAATAAGCTCCATTAAGATATAATCTCTTTATATGTGATGTGTAACAATCCATCACACTATAAACTTTACAGATTAAAAGATTTAAAAAGTAACTGAGTTCACAATTCACAAACAAAATTCTTAAAATGAATTTTTATGCCCTTGTGGCCTCATTTTTTATTTTATTTTATTTTATTTTATTTTATTTTATTTTATTTTATTTTATTCCTTTATCTTTTTGAGGCACCGGGGATCGAACTCACAGCGTCGCACCTGTCAGACAGGCGCTTAAGCCACTGAGCCAAACTCCCAGCCCTTAATTTTTTTTTTAAAAGAAAAATGTCATGTGTGAATTGTTCATATTTGATTTCCGTGTATTTATGAAGTTGAACCAAGATTGATTATTTTAAAAAATAACAGCAACAAGAATAATTTGCTGAGATAAGGCTATCCATTTTTTGCTTGGATCAATGAACAGCTGTAGTAAACTAACTGTATGTTCAAATGAGCAAGTCTTTCATGTATTGAACTTGTAGGCAGTTTGTGTTGGCCTGATAAAAAACAGATGTTTTCCTTAGTGATTTGACAAGCTTTCTATTAGGTACAGACCACTCTTGGTGTCAAGCTATATGTGTGTTTTAAAAAACTGTACTAATCAGTGTAAAATAAACCTGTAAGACTACCTTGTCTATGACCTGCTTTAATTGGTCATTTACTTGAAATTAAACACGTGTAATTCCAAATATTTTTATGTAATATATATATATATTTTTTTTTAAAGTCCTTAAACTAAAAGATGTTAGAGTCACCAGTGATAAGACAATGATGGTTCCAAGGTAAAGCTGGAACTCATAAATGTTATGAGGCCAACGAGTGGTCACAGAGATAACACTGGGTCCTTAAGTAAGAAGATGCAAACCATCTGGCAACACCAGAATTTTGTCTTCATCTGCCTCCCCTGATGTAGTTCGGCTTAATTTTCTGTATCTTCCAGATTCTGAGAAGCATGCTGGCTACTAATGTCTGTAGGCTTTTACTAGCTATGCTCTGGACCTCTTCTAGAACCTGTAATGGCTTTGTTCTTGTCCTTGCAGCTCTCTCTATGTTGTCCCACTCTTCCCTGCAATTCAGGATGTCTTCCCTTACACTTTAGCACATCTCTTAGTAATCAATCACTCTTTTTTTTTTTTTTTTTTTGCGGCACCGGGGATTGAACTCACAGCCTCGCGCCTGCCAGGGCAGGCGCTTAAGCCACTGAGCCAAACTCCCAGCCCTGGTTTTTTGAGGCAGGGTCGCACTATGTAGCTCAGATCAGCCTTGCACCGCGTTGTAGCCCAAGCAATTTCCCTCACCATTCCCAGTGCTTCTCTCTTGCAAATAAGGAACAAATCAGCCCCATGTGTCTTGTCCAGCTCTTCTGTTTCCTTTCTCTAACTAGTTCTAAATAGTTTCCTTTCCAGACTTTACAAGAACAGACTATGGCTGCTGTCTTTGCTTCCTCACTATTAATATTCTGGTAAACCCTACGTCCTGGCTTCCGCCCCAACCTACTGATGCCATTCTGATCTCATTATGCACAAATCCACAAATGTTATTCTAACTGACCTAGGTATCCTAGCCCTGATTCTAACTGACCTATGTACTGCATTAGACACTATCTATTAAACACATTCCTTAATTGTTCATTTGACAAATCTATGCTGTACATCTCTAACAGGCTGGATCTGGAGCTGTGATGACTGCCTGCATAGAGGTCGTAGTCTACAAGTTTACTGAGTGGTAGGGTAGACACAGCAGGGAATCTGACCAAACTACATAGGCAGGGTGGGTAATACAAGAAAATGACTGCACACTGGCACTACCTTTTGGAACACTTTTTCCTTAGCTTGGGTTTCACTCTGCTTTAGAGCTATTCCAAGTGTTCCCTCCTTAGAGTCTCTTAAGCAAGTACTTTTGAAGCCTATGCTCAATGTCCAACCATCTCTTCTTTTTCCCTTCTAAGGTCTGGGGTATCATTTTTTTCCAATGATATTGATGGTTTCTGGTCACCCATGTTAGAAACATCAAGTCACCTTTAACTCATCTGTTCTATTATTTACAGTTAGTCAATCATTAATTGAAAAAGAAATACTCCAACAGGTCAGCTACACTTTCCCTTCCTGCTGCCAGCTTTGATCTCATCAGTGGACACTATCACACTGCTCTCATCACCTCATCCTGCTGGGAAAACACCACAACAGCTTATTTATTTACTATCACATGTGTAGACACACTGGGAAGACTTCTAAGTTCCTGAAAATATGAGCTCATTATAGTTACCTTGTCTGATCATTCACCACCTCCCAAATGTACTCTCTTCTAAAACTCAACCAGTTTGCCAAGTAGCAAAATAGCATGCTTTGTAGGTCACTCCATGGCTGACAATGGTGATCTCTTCACTTGGACTACATCCTTCTCTTCATTTTAGCCAAGTGTAAGATGCAGTAACCCTAAGGCGATGCTCTTCTACATAAACCATTTATAAACGTGTATTAAGTGGGACTGGCATAAATGGTTTAAAATAGTGAAAAAAAAAAGTTACTTGCCTCTCAAATCCATGAGGATAGGTATTACAATGTTTCATTTGCAGATTTAAAAACAGAGAACGTCCAGGCTGGGGATTTAGCTCAGCAGCTCAAGCACTTGCCTAGTAAACGCAAGGTCATGAGTTTGATCCGCAGTACCAAAACAAACAAACAAACAAACAAACAAACAAAAAAACAGAGAATGGCTAAGGATCTTGTTAAGCAAAACTGGACAGAGTTTCTTCCTTCTGTGTACTTCTGGGATGGTGGGAAGAAGGGGCTGAGAAACATGGGGCCTGTACAAGCCTTTATGGCATGGATAATGTGTGTATAAAATGCATCCTTTTCCCCTGTTGAGAGAAAGTAGTGTACTATTAATACATATACCTGGAGAACAGGCATAAACCACGATGTTGCTCAGCAAAAAAAAGGACAACCTAGGAAATGGGAGAAAAAAAGGTTAGGTCACTCTACATCTTTCAGAAATTTTGGGACATCAAACAGATTTAGAGATCGTGCAGGTGTAATTAGGGATCTTGCACATATAATTAAGGTCCCAAGTCAGTGGACAATAAGGAGATTATCCCAAGGGGCTTGACTTAATCAGGTGAGGATACCAGGACTCCCCCTCCCTAGGCACATACAGATGGTCAAGTGAGGACACAGAGAGAAGCAGCCACCTGCCTGTCAGAAAAGCCATCAGCAGGAACAGAATCTGGTAGATTCTTGGGAAACAAAATTTCTATTGTCTCTGTCTATGGTATTTTGTTATAGCAGCCTGACCAGACTGATAAACACATTAACTGAATGCTGTGAAGATCAAATGAAATAACCTCTATACAGTTTTAAAATACTAGTTGGGACAAAGCAAACCTTAAATGCTAAGTGTATTATTGCTGGAATTGTGGGAGGTGTGTTAGAAAAAAATGATTACATAGAAAGTTCTTTCGACAATCCAGAAAAAAAAATTTAATGACAGATCCCAGGGTTTCCACTGATCACAGTGACTCCATTCTTCCCAGAGGACCCTCTGATCCCAGCTCACTTCATGTTCCCTAGTACCTGGGTCCACCTGCTGCATTCTTGGATTCTCTGACACCACCCAAGTTCCTGTGTTTGATCCACCCTTATTTCTTTCTCTCTCTGTGTGCTTAGGGCCTAGTAAGTTCCATCTTAGACTCCTGGGCCAAAGCCCTTGACTGATTTTTGAGGCTCTCCCCAGACTGACTTTGTGTTCTAGAACAGATTCAACACTCCAGATCTCTCACTAACACTCCTCTTACCTCTTGGACCACTAGGCTCTAGTTTAGTGTGCTGAAAAGAACAATGACGGCCTCTTAGGCAGGAAGGATGGAGAAACTAGCTCATACGTCCCTCCTGAGGGAGGCCCTAATGTGCTGCTGAGAATAGATTTGGTAGTTGGAGAATTATGTTTGGGAGTAGATGAAAAGAAGTTGGTAAGGCCAATGTGAACATACAGGAATGGACTAAACAGAAAACAGACTGATGAACAGGAAAGAGGTCTCAGTGGAGATTAAGTGACACCTTTGTTAAGGTTCTAGCCAGGTGGGGAAAGTAGTTGATGGTGCTGTGGCTAGAGTATAGGTAGCTTCATTTGCAAAGGCACACCAAGTTGATGTCAAAAGCATCACTAAAACAGAGTACCATGATGTCTGGGCCAGGAAGAAGCCAGAATATTACAGAACTGGGAAAGGTCAGGTGATGGAAGTTCATACCAAAGACGCACAGGAAAGAGAGGGCTGAAGTTCGCTAAGTTCCTGAGTTCTTCTGGCAGTCAATCACTATTCTAAGTGAACAAAATACCCCATAAAGTCATGTCCAATACATAAAGATAATCAAACAACCTCAAGTGTCTGGAAAGGAAACAAATTTCTCTGATAACATCTTTCTTAAGACTGCACACGTGTCTGTGTTCATACACAGGCACTCTCCATTTTGCTTCAAATGAATTCTGGGAAAATGCATTATAAAAGTCTGTCTTTTCTCAGAGGAATCATAAAAACACTGATTCTCGCCCTCCTGATTGTGACTCAGCATTAAGTAAATTATGATAAGACAAAAATATCTCATAAAACAAAGATGCAATAATAAACTCACATAACCACTTAAAATAGAGAAGTGTGCTTCAAGTTAGTAGAATGATGGAAGTTTAGAACAAAAGTGAACTTCAGAGTTTATTTAATCTCATCCTGTCATTCAAAAAAAGGGACTAAAATTGAAACTAGTCTTTCCAATTCTACAACAAAAGCTATTTCTTGCCCCCCAGTCAAATGTTTCACAGCTTATTTCAAATGAATCTCACCAAATGAGCAGAGTTGCAGTGTATTTTGAACATATAAGGATACAGTATGTGTGTGTGTGTGTGTGTGTGTGTGTGTGTGTGTTTATGGTTTACTTACAGAGTGCCTACTAAACAGAAAAATGCAAATGCACTTTCACAGATTTGTATGACATAATAGAATATATTAGGTGCAACAATGTTATACATATATATTTAAGTAACTTTCATTTGTTCCTGTGGTCTCTACTTTGGAAAAAGGAAAACTCACAGCTATACTCTTTATACGATAGTCAGAAAGTGAAAACAACTTAAGTGTTTTGTTGTTTGTTTTTGTTTTTTTGGTACCAGGGATCGAACTCATAACCTAGCGCCTGCCAAGCACTGAGCTAAATCCCTGGCCCTATTTTTTGAGACAGGGTCTCATTATGCAGTTCAGGCTGGCCTTGAACTCACTTTGTAGCCCAGGCTGGTCTCAAACTTACAACAACTCTCCTGCCTCAGCCTCTGGAGTGCTGGGATTAAAGGTGTGCGCTACCACGTCCGGCACAATTTAAGTGTTAAATCATGAGGAATAACTAAGCAAAGAAAGGAAGTCAGCTCAATAGTGTTATGTAGCTTCTCAACAGAAACTACCTGGGCAAAGCTGAATCAAAGAAATGTGCATTCAAAACAATGATTGGAGAAAGGAATACAAATTAATGAGCATTCAACTGGAAATTCAGAGAACAATATAAACAGTTGAAATTTACTATTTATTGTATTTTTTCTAGAATGCTATTCGTGTCTGTAACCATAAATCAATAAAATGCAACCAGGTGAATTAGTAAATAGCCAGGAAGTTTGAAATGAAACATTTTCTCTTCACAAATTTCTTTGCAGCAAGATATAGAAGCAGAGATTTATAACACTACTCTGTTACTTGTTTCAGAGAGTATGACTAGAGTACCAAAATACTCTAGGAATGCCTTGAAAACTTATTTCTAGGGCCAGGGATTTAGCTTAGCAGCAGAAGTGCCTGCCTGGCAATCTCCAGTACCCAAAAAAAAAACCAACAACAACAAAGAAAAAAAACCCTTGTTTCTAGGGTCTAGAGAAAATAATAATTTGGATTCTATTTTTTTTTTAAACCTTCATTTCACTGCTCATTACCTTCTTATCCCCAAATAAAGCAAATAAACCAAATGGGAAGAGAAGTCAGAAGGGATGATCTGAAAGTTCTAGAAAAAGAAAAATAGGGATCTTCATTCACATTTGTTGATACAAAAGAAAATACTTGAAAACTGGTTCCAATTAATTGTGTCTTGTATGATAGATCATCTCCCTATCTCTTCTCCTCTCCAAAATTCTCTTTGCTTTCTGGACTATAAAAATGGGCTAAGGAAAAAAAAAAAAAGAGAGAGACGGGGTAAGATAGTATCTTTTAGCAGTATGACTAATAAACACATTTTTTTTTAAAGACATAGACTGAACTATATGTTTTTTGCAAATATTACCAGTTTTTCTTAAAAGTTTACACTTGCTCAGGGTGGGGGCATTAATTATATATTTAAACAAGTTTTGCAGAAATGCAAAGGTGGATGATTATCCATTGGGATATTTTTTGTCTTCTACAACTTTTAAGCCATCTCTTCTGATTTCCTGTTCCATTTGGAAACATACAGAATTGACCAAAGTTAGATAAGAAAAAGATACTTTTTCAAGCCTGGGGATCTGTCCTTAATTGGCAGAACATACCATTCATTATTCCAGGTATTGTTCAGAGAGGACAACATCACATTTCCTGGTACTCAACATTTTATCAGAAACGCAGTGGTGAGAAATGGCAGATGCCTGCTTGAAGGACTTGGGGTTCACTGGTTTCTCTGGATGGTCTAAACTGAGTTTTGAACTTGGTTCTGCTGTGAAAGGATTTTTTCTTGGACTTTTTTTCTGAACTGTGATTTGGCACCCTTACCAACAGTGAGGAGGAAAAGAAAACAACTCCCATGGGGCCAGAGATGAGGACATGGCAAGTCAAATGAGTCACAGGTGGAATATTTGTTCCAATCTCAGTCCTAAGAACAGCTACCTGGGTTCTTGAGCTCAGACACTTTCAATCTTGCAGATGGTCTAAGTCATGTAACTGATAATACTCCCCTCTTTACACTGGCTTCTAGAGATTTTGTGGTCAGATAGACAGCTCTGTCGAATAAGCTTATAAGACCTAAGTATATGACACCAGAGAATATGTTTGATATTAACCTATATTTTTGATAGCAACCTTAACACTACAGTTATTTAATTTTTGCCAAAGTAATTTTTTTCCTGTCTCTTGATTTCAACTTAAAAAAATCTGCATATCTCCCACGTCTCTGGAAACTACTTCAATTTTTGAGTGTACATATGTCTTGGTTACTTTTCGCTCGTTGCCGAGACAAAATACCTGACGCCCAAAGTTAGGGAAGGAAAGGTTTATTCTTACAGTTTCTCGGGAGTTTCAGTCCATGCTTAAGTTGGCTCCAAGATAGCGTGGCAGGGCAGGGCTGCCTTGCATGGCAGCCTCAAGCAGCAAGGCGCGCTGGCGAGACAGAACAAGAAGCGGAAGAGAAAGCTAACAAGAGGAAGACCCGCCTTTCCTTACATTGTATCTCAGCTCCACCCCTGGGCGGGTGTAGCAGTCATGTCATTAATCCTGGCGCTAGACAACAAACTGATCACAAGCATCAGACTCAGCCCCATCAAAAGTATGTGAGGACTTGGGGGGACATAGCATACCCCATACAACATATAAGTAAGTAAATTCTGTTAATATGACAAAATTGCACTGACTTATGTCGTCCATTGAATTGTTTTATACTTTGAGGAAAGAAAGTTGCATCGAATGTTTATACTTTTTATTGACTCATCTTTAAAGTTAATGCTCATTTCATCATGGTAATGTAAAACTTAGCAGAAATAAATACAAGACAAGATATATTTCTTAGCTAAAATATAACTGGCAGAGCTGTTGCTATTTTACTATGTCTATCACACATTTATTTACAAATTCATAAAAAAAGGAAATGTCATATATTAAAATTCATGAAACTTTTTTCAACTCAGGCCAGTTTTCCCTCATGGAAGGGCATTTTGTAAACCAAAGAAAATCTCTAACTTGCTTTTTCTACATCACACCATCTAACTGCAAATAAGAATAAGGACAATGAAAGCAGGAGGTACTTGCCCCCACTTACGCCATGGAAAGCTAAATGGATGTAATCTATGGTAAATAAAAGTACACACTGCCATTCTGTTTATTGTTTTTATTCTCAGTAACAATTTGCACACTGTTCTAATATAAATCAAAACCAAATTGGAAAATAAAATAAAAGGAAAAATTTTAGCATATGTTATTTTTTAGAAAACAAAATTTTAGTCTTAGTAAATGGGACCATCTATATCTGAGAAGCAAATAATTTGAATAACTTGGAGACTTTCTAAGTTATGTAAAGGAAGCAGTAGGATACAGTTTTGATAGGACAGTGGGAAAAGAAAATCACTTGTGCTTTAATGTACTTAATGACTTGAGCATCTGGCTCTCCATACTAAAAGCTCATTTATTTTATTTTTTATTTTTTATTTTTTTTGCGGCACCAGGGATTGAACTCACAACCTCGCGCCTGGCAGACAGGCACTTAAGTCACTGAGCCAAACTCCCAGCCCTTAAAAGCTCATTTATTGAAAAGGCCACAGAGGTAACTCCTTTCAAAACCCTGTCTTAAGGTTTTCTGAGACAGCACCAGGTACTAACAGAAGAATGTAAGGTTACAGTCACCTTGGATCACCTTCCTGAGTGGTTACTTCCTCAAAGCACTTTGTCCTTAAATTCAGGATCCATACTTATGGAAAACATACTTATGCCGGCTTTCCATCACCTCAGAGAAAGTACATGTAAGCTAGTATCCAAGGGGAAAAAGTTTCCATGCCTGTGTATATACATTTTTAAATAAAAATCAATTGCTACTACTCGTGCTCAAAGGCTAATGGTAGGAAAAAAACAAATTATGACTTGAGAAATATTTATCTTCAAACTTCATTTAAAAAACAAAACTCATACTAAAGAAACTGCTGTTTTCCCTGTATTTATCCTCATGCTTGCAACCATAGATCTCACTTTCAACCAGAATTTAATCTGAATGATCTAATCAAATGGTAATGAGGTTGATTAATGCTGAAGATATGTAATTCCTGCCCTGCCCTTGCCCAAAGCAGAGTGGACAGATAAGAATTTTCCATGAAAATCAGGAAGTGCTACACAATATAAGTGTGAATTGTGAAACAGAGAACAACAGTATATTTACAGAGCACCCAACATACTGGCAGTTCTGGCAAGCATGTGGTTAGGTGACCAGGGTGCATGAGGGGTAGGAAGGAGCAGATGTATGAGCACTCCCCAAGTCCCATGGAGCCTCAGTCTGGGAGCCACAGTGAGCAGTGAGCAGGAGGAAGGAGATCGTGACCTTGGCTCATCCCCTCCCTCTGCAATGCAAACGCAGTAGAGTTTGCAGGTAATGGTTTACAGTTAAGCCAGCTGACTCAAACCAGTGTCAGGTCTCAGTATGAGTCAAACTGTCTTGACAACTGAGTTCCCGCCACAATCTATTGCTGGGAATTAACTGAAACTGATCACAGCTCTCAGAGCTTTCGGCACCAGCCAATTCATGAGAGCCTCAAAGATAATTCACCCCTGCAAATAATGCTCAAAATTAACTTTGTAACTAGGCATGAGCCTGTAGAAAAACTTGGGACAAACGTTTTTTCTAAACTAACAGCAGGATGAGACAATGTTTGACACTATGTGAAGACTAAAGACCTAATTCAGATTTTAAATGCAATTGAACTTCACACCTGGGAACCTGGCATGCTGGGATCCCTACCCTTCCTCAGCTCAGTTGCTCTTCCGACATGTGTGAATCCATTATCAAAACATACAGCTTCTGCTCATGGATCACAGCTGCTACAATTTCTTTCTGAACTAAAGTCTCTTGTATTAGTCCTTTTCCTGTGGCTGTAACAATGAACCTGAGGCTGAATACTTTATAAAAAGGTTTATTTGGTTCATGATTTTTGGCTGCTGAAAGATCAAACATCCTGGACAGGGATCTCTGGCTGCATCACATAAGGCAGACAGGAAGAGACCACATGGTGAGACTCAAGGGCAAGACTCTCTCTTCTCACAGCTATTCACTCCTTTAGGACTAGCCTGCTCCTGGCAGAACTACACTAATTTCTACTGGACAAGGTGCCACCAATGACCTAATCACTTGCCCCTAGACTCCCAATGCCCCCTTAAGGCTAGCCAGGGCCTTTGCACTGACCCACACTTTCAGCCCGTTTATCTTTTATTTTGAGACAGGGTCTTACTAAGTTGCCCGAGAAGGACTAGAACTTGCAGTCCTCTTGGCTCAGCCTCCCAGAGTGCTGGGATTACAGGTATGCACCACCGAGTCTGCCTGGTCTCACGTTTAAGATTCTACCACCTCTTCACTCCCACACTAGAGACCAAGCTTGCAGCACAGCGCCTTTAGGGAACACTCACACTGGATTCAAATCCCAGTGCCTGTACACTGGCTCCAGAGAGCTCCTGACCTATCATTCTGTTATTTCTTCCTTTGTTTTAGCATATAAAAGACTCCATGAAATACAAATTATGTTTAAGGAAGATATGTTCTCAGGCATTATCACCAACAACACTTTGGTGGGAACGACTTGATATGACATTAAGCAGCAGTGACAAAGACTGTGGCGTCTCCAAGCAGAGCAAAGGCTGATGAGAGGAAGGGTGACGTAAGGCATGGGGTGCTGTCCTAGGTGAATGAAGGAATGAAGGTCTCAGTGACAGACATGGTGATAAAAACTCTGGTTCTGAATAAAAAATTTAAACTTGGACAAGCCCAGCTGACAGCATCTTTTGTGTATGTGTGTGTGCTACTGGGGACTGAATCCAGGGCCTGCACATTGAGCTACACCCCCAGCCCTTTATTAAATTTTTTATTTTAAGACAAACTTTTGCCAAGTCACTGACTTGCCCAGGCTGGGAACAAACTTGAGATCTTTCTGCCTCAGCCTACCAGAGTGCTAGAATTAAAGGTTGGTACCACCACACCTAACTGGCGTCATTCTTACATACATCAGCAGATATTACTTAATATATAATTGTTATACAGTCCCCTGTTCTTTCAATCATCTGGTGAGTTCTGCCCCAAATGATACTTTCAGCTTAAGGGTACATTTTATAAAAATCTGTGGAAAGAAAACTGGAAAATACCTTCCATGTTTTTCTTCCTCCATACTTTCTGGTACATTGTTTAGTAAATGGACCAGGAATATTGTCTTTCACCTAACCTTTTTTTTTTTTTGGAGGGGAGGGTAACTGGGGATTGAACTCATGACCTTGTGCTTACCAAGCAAGAGCTTGAACCACTGAGCTAAACCCCCAGACCATCTTTCACCTAACCTTAATCAAATTTTTGTCTTTATGTTTTAAGTATTGTTATTAGCTGTGTTCTGCATTACAGCTGTTTTATTATCATTATTATTAGAAGAAAAAGCTACAGCTATCATTTAAGCACATCCTAACTCACACTGTCTCATTTAAGTCTTATAAAAACTTTAAAGCAAGGTCATTATCCTCATTTTATAGACAATACAAGGAAAGCAACAGTGGTGAAGTAAACCAGTCAATATCACAAGATAAACAGGAACTCTGCCACATTAGACACTGTACCCATCCTCTCAATAGGCTAAATTAAATTCCCTGACATTGATGTTCTGATTTTGATTTTTCTTGTGCAGAAGTTGTTGCCTGCAAGAAAACTCCGACAGTACCTCACTTCAGTACCTCCCGACTAAGTGTCTGGCTTCCTAAGCTACTTGCTTTAGCATTTTTTTCTCTGACTATTTATTTTTATTTACACAATATTACATGTGACTTTTAGATTTCCTTTCTATCAAAAACAGCAAAATGCATTTGAAGATATGGGAGCATCTTTAACATAACTTGCCAGCTTCTATTTCCTTATGACGTTCTAATTCTAACCCTTCACGGTAGCTGCATGGTGCAGAGGAAAGTCAGAGACTGGGCCTGACTATTAAAAAATACAGAAAAGAGAGAATACATATTAACTTCTTTGGGCTTCAGATAAAATCTTAGGAAGATAGAGTGTGACATCTAAGCTGCCTTCAAATTCCACATGTTCGTGACTATGTCAGTTAGGCTAGCACAAATACATATTTTATTCCTTATTTTTTTCTTTTTTGGAGAAAAGATTGAAGGAAAAAGAAAAAAAATTGTTTCTAATTGGGTGAGTACCACAGCTTCTCAGATTTGTAAACAGTATAATTTAGGATGCTGGTGAAACTGATGTTAAAGAAGCATAAATAAAATATTTATTGGGTAAAGAAAGGGAAAAAGAGAAATTGGTCGCTATTTAAACACAATACTCTGAAAAATACAAAAATGCAACTAGAAGTCATTTTTAAGATTCTTTCTTTAATGCTATTTGAAACAAGTCAATTAAATGGCCATACTGTTATTTAGCATCTCCTAGTAGCCTGCTGGCATATGCAATATTTGGAGGATAAGTTTAAATAGCATAGATTTTGTCTACCACTATATGGATGTTTACATCAAATTAATTAAGAAAAAATTCTAACAATCACTGTAATGAACAATGCTTGAGATGGTACTGTATGTACATTTCATCACTCATAGCAGTCAAAGCACAGCTACTACTGAGTGAACTCCTAAAGCTCCTGGCAAAATCACATTTAAATTTAATGTACCCAAACTGCCAGTATTTATGCTTTATAGTCTCAAGTCTATTTTTCAACACAAAACAACACTCCACTAGGAACTCTCGTTCTACACACAGCACCTGACACAGCAGTAGGAAGAATACACCAGGGGTCTTAATTAGAGAGAAATGCAACGCATTTGCAGTATTGTAACAAATGAGCACCTGTAGAAATAATTTGTCTTAAAAATAAGTCAAAGAGAAAAGAAAAGGAATAATTTAATGGCCAGGAGAATAAAGAACAATTAATGAAATGCACACACACACACACACACACACACACCACTAACAACCAGGTGATAGGACAGCTGGTGGAGCAAAGAAGGCCAAGAAGCTTTAGTCAGCAGTCTCTTTTTTGTCACTAAGAAAACAGACCTACTTAATATGAGGCTATCACTTCATTTAAATACAGTAACCTCTGCAGAAATGTGCAGGTCATTTACATTCCAAGAGGCATTCTCTGCCTTCAGAAGAAAGACTCAACCACAACAAATAACAAAATAAAATGATTGGAAACAAAGCAATAATATAAGTCTATTGTTCAACTTTTGGTCAATAAGGGTTTGCTTTGCTCTAAAAGCCTTAATTTTACCAAAAGCAACTTGTTCTTAAGAATCAACTCTGGTATTTGTCCTTGTTTTAGCTAAATCAGTACTGAATTTTTTGATTTGTAATCAATCTTTATTTTTGTCAGCGTTTATAGCAAGCAAGCAAGAAGAAAAGAAAGAAAAAACAAATATGACCCTGTTCACAAACACACCAGTATGGATCGAACAGAGCCTGGCTGTATAAACTTGACTAACTTATTAGATTTCTATCCTTTGGCTTGATATTATTTCTAGAAAATAGTTTCAGATGCTATAGCTATCTAAATAAGGAGAGCTACTAATCCACACCTCTGTAGTGGGGTGATTGTTCTAACCATTTGTTCAGTGGAAGGTGTAAATTCATACTGCCCTTTCTGCTCACACCACACGCTGCCCTGGCTTACCCAAGGGAGCCTCCTGTTTGCTCCCCTGCTGCAATCAATTTATGGCCTCAAGCATGGAGCTTGATAGCCCTTCCAGTTCTATATTAGCTTTGGTAGCATTTGGTATTATTCTGATTCATATAAATGTCAAGTTCCTATGGGTAACTTGACCTAAGAGTGTTGGTAACCTCAGTTCACACCCTTTAAAACATTGTAGAGATGGAAGGATTAAATTAGATTTTATATTATTTTATATTAAACACCAAAAGGGGGAAATGAAGAACAGTTTTTTTGCACTAAATGATATCACTGCTTTGTGAAGGTTTATCATTTAAGAAACATAAAATAGCTTGGAAGAACACGCTACCTTTCAATAATAGTAATGAAATCACTGTCTTTCCATGATGAATGACAAGCTGAAATTAGCTTGGCAATAGAAAATTCTCTTTGCTGCGGAACACCATTATTTTGCCTTAAAATATAGTGTACACGGGTTGAGGCTGTTGATGGCAGCTGGAGATCCTGAGCCGCACCTGAAGGGTCATCCCTGCCCACTTCCCAGGCTCTCCTGTGTTTAAAAGATGATCCTACCATCATCTCCAAATCTGAATTACACCCTAAGTCTTAACACGGAAAAAAGAAAGAAACCCAGGGGTCAGAATTGTTGATAACAGAAGAACTACAAAACAAAGTACTTAAACAAAAAAACCCTCAAAAAATATGTTTTGCCAATGATAAGACTGAAAGATTGAATCACAATAAAAATTATGGAAAAGTATAGGAATAAAAATCATTATTGGATAGTTGAATTAAAAATCTTTTCTAAATGGAATTCAATGCTTAGACTTCTTCACTTGATCAAACAAAAAAATTTGAAATAAAGGAAAAGAAATTTGTTCACTTCTTTAAATGCTACTATCAAGAAAACACTAATTTCATTCAAAAGTCTTATAAGGAAAAAAAATCTTAAGAATCTAGATATTTAGGGCCGGGAATATAGCTTAGAGGCACAGTGCTTGCCTGGCAAATGCGAGGTTGAGTTTGATCTGTGGTTAGCAAAAAAAAAAAAAAAAAGAAAAAGCAAAGTTTGTCACTAATCCCTCACCGGAGGAAACAATGGGTTGGAAACCAGTCTGTGCAGATCAATAAAAAGATAAAATTGATTTTCCTCTCCTATCTCTTCTCAATCTATCCAACATGAATCTATCCAATACATTGGACAGCACATTAACAACCATGCGTAGATACCTGGAACTGGAGAAGGGAGCAAAAAATGTACATCATGACTTGGATCTGTGTTTTAGCCTCATCTGAGAGAAGCAGCAAGTGGAAAAATGTGCTCTGGATAGCACAGAACCACCAGGAGGGACTCATCAGGAGGCTGAAGCAACTGCTACACATACCCTCAAACAGGGACTTAAGACACTAGAAAAAATTAGGGCACAATTTCTAGCAGCTAAATTTATGTCTTTTTTCCAAATTTTATTTTCTGATAATCACTCAAAATAGACAACCAATAATCTGCCAAGATACTAGCTTATCTTGTAGCTAAGTATAATCATCTTCTAATCAATAACAGATATGGAAGTGCTATGTATAATTTCAAAGGTCTTTTCACTTCTTCAACTCTTTCTCCTCCTTGGTGGATGGAATACAGAATTAATGGCTGAATTTTAAGCAGTCATACGATCCTTTAGAGAAAAATTCCACTAAGATATCTGAGCAACAAGACAGAATTCTGAGTCCTTGACACTGTGAACCATGCTGACAGAATTGTTTAAATGTGAGACAGTAACATATCTTGTATGAGACATTATTTTGTATTTTTATAGCCCAAACAAACCTAATCTGCAAAGTTACACTATGTATGTTAGAACATAAAAATGTGGCCTTTAGTTAAGCTGGAAAGCTCTAAGTCCAGACTCACACCACAGGACGGAAAGCTAACTAATGCTATATATTGGCAAAATATTTAGGGTTCAGGAAAAAAAGGGGGCTGGTTATGATAGTGCACATCTGTAATTTCAGCACTTGGGAGACTGAGGCAGGAAGATCACCATAAGATTGAGACCAGCTTGGACTACACAGTGAGTTCAAAGCCAGCCTGAACTACATAGCAAGACCCTGTCTCAAAACAAAA
>RJWM01017221.1:0-19434 GCA_004363535.1 Dasyprocta punctata | reverse complement strand
CAAATATAAATGTGTAGCCAAACTGCCACCTGTTGTACCTTGAAAGACAGATCAAGTGTTAAACAAGTCTATATCTGAAGGAGGGTTACAAACAATTCGGAATGTTAAATATTATCTGGCTTCCTATTATTCTTTGGCACTAGAAGTTTGCACTAGGGCTAGCTAATTGCAAGCTGAGGCATAAGCAAAAAACTTCACTGAGAAGACGTCTCAGCTTGTGAGTGCCAATCAAATTTGAGTGTGCACGTTTAAAGAAGTCAAGTCAAGCAAGCAGCACTGCTGCAGTGTCATGGTCATCTCATGAGATCAGTGCCCTGACACACTGGCTGAGTTTGTCAACAGAAATGGGATCAGCAGCACTTCAGATGGCCTCAAAGAGGTCACTAGTAAGCTCAGGAGGTAGGGAGAGGACAGAGGATAATAAGTAAGACAGTTTTCAGGTTCAAAACCATGTCCAGGTAAGACTTTTGGCTATGCTCCTCTATGGAACTGACAACCCACAGAGAGACTAGAAAGTTAATGAATTTTTGAGGCATTTGGATTGTCACTGAAGCAAGGTGATCTGTGCAGCCTGCTCCTGTCCTACTCTTGAAACAAGTTCCAGTTCTAAGTCAGGACAGAAGACAGTAGTAGAATCCACTCAGAAGAGCATCCTTCCCAATACCTACCTCAGACTTGGCCACAGAGGACAAAACACTAAGCAGTACCTCCCATCGAGGAAAACCAGGGGCCACGAGCTGCTTAACTAAAGGCCGTCTTCAGTGCTAGGGCTGAAAGACTTCGTAATTCCTACCAAGTAGTATTTGATAATTCCCGTTGAAAGTTGGCACATTTCCCCCATGAGAGATTTTTTAAAAATCCCATTCTTTTCCTTTTTTTTTTTTTTTTTTTTTTGAGATAAAGTCTTTCCATGGTGGCCAGGATGCCTTTGAACTTGTGATCCTCCCACCTTAGCTTGAGTGTTTTAAATTTTATTTCCTATTAATTGGAATGCAGATTTGGTGGCTAGAAATTAGGTAGCTGCTCAGGGTCATGAGATGAAAGTTCTTTTCCTGTATCTCTGACATTTTAGAGCTTTACACTGTCTATTGCCTAGCTCTGGCATTCATTTACATGACTGAAAAATAAGCATCTATCTTCTTTATGTCATTTTTAAAATCACCTGCAGACAAATCAAACTATAAGTTTAATATACATAAATATATGTGCAAATGTGTGTGTGTGCAAGTACACACATGCATGTGTAATCTAGTTAAAAGTTTTTTCCTATACTGGTATATTAAATTATATCAGATAAAATTATACTTATAAAGTACAACTGTCTAAAGAAAGGAGACTGATTTTCATATAAGACCTGTAATTTCATATCTCCTTACTATCCATAAAAAGCCTATAATGAACACTGAGATTTTAACAATGAGATTTTATTATACTTGACCTAACATTTAAGCTAAAAACAAAGAGATAATATTAAGAAAGATTTTTAAGTGTCAATCCCAAGAAGACAGTTATAAGTTTCAGGAATCTGTTAATGTTCTATTCCCAACAAGTCTATCACCAATAAGTATTAGCTGAATAAATGCAAAACTTAGACTTTTACAAAAGTAACATTATTTGACAGGGATTTTCCCCTCTTTGGTCTTACTTCTAGAATTTAAATTGATGAAATTTTATGAATCTGACATTTTCTTTCTTTCTTTCTTTTTTTTTTTTTTCTTTTTCTTTGCACAGTGCTGGGGATTGAACCAAGGACATTTGCTCTGAGCTACATCCCCTGCTCTTTGTTCTTATTTCTTATTTTGAGACAGGGTCTCAATAAGTTGCTATCTTGCTCACTCTGGGCATAAATTTGTATTCCTCCTGCTTCAGCCTCCCAGACTGCTGGGATTACAGAGGTACACCACCACACTCAGCAAGATTCACTCTTGAAAACAATTACGGGTTACATCACCTAGTCTTTTTCCTCCTGCATGCTTCTGACATAGTAATGGGACCCACTGCAAAGTCAAGTAAAACACCCAGAATCAAAGGTACTGTGCTTGCTCCTTGATTTCCCCTGGTCTAAAGTGAGGACACAGATCCTACAGTAGACACAGTAGATATGCACAAGGAATGATGATTTCAACGAGGCAAGACAGACCAGTAATGGAATGGCTCATATCTGGGAACAGACTGTTTACAGCACTAGCCTGGGCTGGACAGTTAATGTATTTGGCTCAGGAAAGAGTAAGTAGGAGAAGAAATGAAGGCAAAGTGTTGGAAGAAACCAATCATAAAGGAAAGTAGCTCTACCACATATGGGCAACCTTCTCCTAAACATTTTGAAATGTGTGCGTGTACATACACTTCATTAGGAAACTGTAGTTTTAAAATTAAAACCACTATTAGAGATTAAACACTCATTACTACCATTTGAGTTTTTCTCATGGCCTCATTCACATCCATACACAGCTGCTTTACCATCCTCTAATCCAGTGACTCTCAGTCTGGATGGAGAGTAAACATAAAAAGGAAGGCATGTTAACCACAGGAAGATGTAGTAAAGCTCGAGGAGAAGGCATGTACAATTTTAAATATTTTATTTAACTGCATTAGTATGATTTTTTATTGGAAAATTATTATGCTGATTGTTCCAAAATTATTCTATTTATAAATAATCATAAGAACAATTAATAAAGTCTGGAAAGTTATAAGTAAAGGTTAAAATTTGAACTTAATTAGTTATCAGCTCTGTGACTTTGGGCAACTTACCCATTCTTTGCCTTAATTTTCCTCACTTGCAAAATGGGGGTAATATTTTCTACTGGGTATGTGCCACTGTAAAAATTAAATGTGTTGATTTATATAAAGATCTCAGCACGTTGCTCAACAAATGTTACTTAATAAGTATTGTCAGCTCCTAGCCAGCAGGGGTTCACAAAACACAGAATCTCTGAGAAGAAAAGTATTATGTTCCACAAAAGAAAATACTATATATCAGTTTCTCTGCAAGGAATAGGGGATTTTCTTTTTTATCAAAAGAGCTTCCATTAAAACAGATTGTGAAAGTTTCACTACTACTCTAAACCTTCCTCTGATGGATTCTAGAGCAAGTGCCATTCACTCATCAAATGCCTGTTAGTCTAGCTTCCTAATCATGTACCCCTCGCTGCTTTGTGCATAGCACAGGTATATGTGTGTGTGTATTTGAATGTGTACATGGACGTGTGCGTGTGTGTGTGTGTGTGTGTGTGTGTATTAGTCAGTGATCACACTGAATGTTATGCTAGGAATTGGGGACATAGCTGTCTGGCAATATTTGGAGAAGAAAAAAATCTTTTATATGTATATATATTCTTATTCGCAAGAGCACCTGGCCAGATACTTGCTTATGGGAGGCCACCCTGGTTAATGTTTGACACTAGCACTTTTCTTTTCCTAAAACTGCATTGTCTCATGGCTTGCATGGTGCTATTTCTTCCTGGGTCTCCTCTCTGTGGGCCTAACTCTGCCTTTTCAACTCAACACAGAATGCTTTTTCCTTTCCCAACATTTAAATACTGGCGGTTCCTCAGACTTTGGTTCTTTGCCTTTCATTTCTTTCTTTCAAGTGATTTCATCATTCTCAGCTTTAGCTACTACTTAAATGCAGATGAGCCTTTACTGCAAGACCCTCATCTCTCCTGATCCATCTTTTCTATAGCTTACAAGGCTATTCCCTGGACTTTCTAACCAGCCAGTTCAAACTCAGCATGTTCAAAATCAAACTCATCTTGACCACCCAAACTGCTCCATCTCATTCCTCCATAATACTGACATCATTTTCCACCATGTCTTAAAGATAACGAGGTGCTACATTTGACACCCAAGCATCTTTTTCTCCTCCTCGTCCCTTCTAAGGGAATGCTGTACATTTCATACCCTCAATGTTTGCTGAATCCACTACTATTACCTCCATTGCTAGAGCAATATTCCTTTGGTTAAACCAACAGTACAATACAGTTTAGTACCACTGGTTGGGTAATTACCTTACCTGGATTTTCATCAAGGGTCCAGCACTAACTGCATGATCCTGAACAAATTATTCAACATCTTTTTTATTAAGGATTCATAAGCTAATACATGCAATGCTTCTGGTACAGAAACAAAAATTCAACAATATTAGATAATGTTTTTACTGCTAGTATCATATTACTATTGGTATTGATATTGTTGTATTTAATTCAGTTATGGGCACACAAATGATAAATGCAAAAATAAATCATTTAGTTAATGTGCGTTATTGAAACCAGTAAGAAGAACCACAACAGAAACTGGGAATCTGGTCTTAATAGGCCATTATTTATTGTGGGCTTTCAAAAAGTATTTTTATCTATTCTGAGCCCTAATATTCAATTTATAAAATAAAGATTAAAATGCTTATACTATCTAATTGGTGAGATGTTTGTGAAAATATTATAATATTGCAAGTTGAAATAAGAAAAGCGAGGAAAAGAAAGATGTGCCTTCTGAGAACCCACCATGTTGGGCAGGGAGGCTCTAACCAGAAGACAACTAGCCTGCCTTCCTGGTGAGTGGTGTGTGACCGGCGCCGACTCCAGGAAGAGAAAGATGTGCCTCCTGAGAACCCCCCATATTGGGTCAGGGAGGTTTGAACCAGAAGACAACTTGCCTGCCTTCCTGGTGAGTGGCATGTGACTGGCGCCGACTCCAGGAAGAGAAAGATATGTGCCTCTTATAAGCCTACCAGTGCGTGGGCTAAGAATCAAGGACAGCCACCCCACCTCCACCCCCAACCCCTGGCAAGCAACCTGCTGGTTCAGAGGACCGGCTAAGTTGATAGCAACCGAGGTACATGAAGCAACTAAATGCTTGTATTGTTTAGTTGATTTTGCAGGCCTGGGGCTGGCAGTCTGAACATCTCTTGGGAAGATGACAGTATGCAATGTGGCAAACATGGGGGATTCCCTTCTATCTTGTCTTTGAGGCCCAATATTGTTCTCACGGTTTTGCTTTATTCTGATTAATTTTTTTTTGCTTTATTTGATATTCTGTTTTTATTGGTTTTATTCTGTTTTGTTTTTGGTTTGATTTTACTACACCTGATGGAAAGGTCAACTATTGTGACGATAACAAGATATACTATAGTAGCTATTGTTTTCCTAGTATCTTGCTTTGAAGCTCTGTACCAGTTCTACTGTTTTGTTTTTATTGACTTTGTTCTGTTATGTTTTATTGGATTTTACTGTCTTTAAAATAAAATTAAAAAATCAAAAAAAAAAAAAAAGAAAAGCACTCTAACAATGAAAGAAAAAGTATGTATGATTAAAGTACTTCATAAATGCACGATTTCACCCTTATCCTTATAACATTTGAGGAAGAATAATGTAGCAAGGTTAAGGGGACAATAATTTTTTGGTTCCTAAAAGGAATTAACACAATCATATCATAAAGAAAGGATATAAAGTAAAAGAAGTACAGGAATGCTGAGATTACTTTCTTGACCAGGCTAGAAGGAAAAGGGAAAGCTAAATTGGTTGAAATTATACTTATTTTCAAACTAGTGAATCAAATTTGAGATAGTATCAAAAGTATATGGTATTGAACACAAGTCAAAAATCTATCTAGCATATAATCATCCAAATATAAATACAATACCATAGTTTTAAAAACATAAATGTCTCTCAATTAAATAGCTGTTCTAATGATATATACTGTATTTATTCTCAAAACATTCTAAAAGTAGTGAGAGAGAGAGAGAAAGGAAAAGAACTTTACTACTTCAAAAGAAATTTGATGGAAGACAAAATAGTTAGCAAGGCCTTAGGGACATCCAAAATAACAACCTAGCTGAAGATATCAGAAATGATGAAAGAAAGCTAGATAATATTTTTGAGGGAATTGTTTTGCCTAAATTATTTTGGAGGTGCTTATTCAGTGAACAGCAACACATCTGGGAATGCATCTGGAATAAACCTTAATTATCTAATCCTTGCTGAATCAATTTTTTCAGGTTCTTTTCTTCTATTCTCACAAATATTCCTACTTGCATTTCCAACCCACTAGGAATAAAACTAGACAGATAACACAGAATAAAATATAAATTTAACATAATGTATCTCTTATCAGATTCTGTTCCAGTAAGAACACATGGATAGTGACAGGAAAGAAAAAATACTCAGGATTAATGCATTATTATTATTATTATTATTTGCAAACAGCCTGGAAAAGTAGGTCATGGGGACAGGCAGAATAACATGAGTTAACTCCATGACTCACTTACAGAAATTGTCCTGTTAAAATGATCTCAGCTCTGTACCCTAGTGCCCCTTCATTGTGTAAGCACACAGTAGAAAGATCAGAATACGAAAATTTCTCTGTGTGGTTGCCACTTTCCCTCTAGTTTTTCCCCTAAGCCTTACCAAATATTTTCCATTTTCCTCATATGTTCATTGATTATAGCTATGGCATTTCACTGGGCAAACTCTGGGTATAGTAAACTTAATGGTACAGTGCTGAAGGGGTTATACTCTATAAATGATGAAGACAAATTAACTCAGAGGTACACAGTACTTTGACAAGTGACAATGGTAAGACCTCAGATAAATAATGTAAGTGATTAAAAATTACAACAAAGGGGGTAGCTGGCAATGGAGCTCAGAGGTACACTGTTTCCCTTGTATGCATGAGGATGTGGGTTTCATCCTCAGCACCACAAAAAAATTTTTTTAAAAAACAGAAATATATAGACCAGAGGAATAAAACAGAACAAACAGAGACAAACCTATAGTCATCTAACTTTTGACAAAGGGGCCAAACGTGTATATGTAGAAAAGACAGTCTCTTCAACAACTGGTGCTGGAAAAACTGGATAACCACATGCAGGAAGCTGAAACTAGAAGCATACCTCTCAACTTGTGCTAACATCAAATCAAAATGGATCAATACCTAGAAATAAAAATCAGTAACACTGAAACTACTGGAAGACAACATAGGAGAAGCACTCGAAGCCACAGACACAGGCAAAGACTCCCCAAATAGGGTTCCAAAAGCAGAGGAAGTAAAATCAAGAATCAACAAATTAGAAAGCTTCTTCAAGGCCAAGTAAACAATTAACAGAGTGAAGAGACACTCTGAACGAGAGAAAAATCTGTGCTAGCTGCTCTTCTGGTAAAGAACTGATATCTAGAATACACAAACACAAAAGCACAAAAATTCAACTCCCATAAAATGACAAAAGCAAAACAGTGACCAAATAAACTGAACAGATATTTCTCAAGAGAAGAAGTTCAAATGGACAAAAAGTATATGGAAAACATTCAACAGATCAAAGAAACGCAAATTAAAACCACACTGAGATTCCATCTCATTCTAGCCAGAACGGCTAGCCTCAAGAACATAAAAAACAATGGATACTGGTAAAGATGCTGGGCATGGGCAGACAGGCACACGACACAGATGTTCTCTTACACTATTGGAGGAAATGCAAGCTACAACTATGGAAATCAGTATGGAGAATCCTCAAGAATAAACACAGAAATACCTTTTGATCCTGCTATACCACTCATGTGCATATTCCTTAAAGAACTGAAGACTGAATACTGTAGTGATACTCAAACACCATGTGCAATTGACAATAGCTAATTTGTGGAAGTGGTGTAGCGATCTATCAACAGATGAATGGATAAAGATATATATGTGATATATATATATGTGTGCGTGTGATATTCTATATACATAGAATACTGCTCAGCCATAAAGAAGAATCAAATTATGCTATTTGTGGGAAAACAGATGGAACTAAAGACTACCATTAAGTGAAATAAGCCACTCAGAATGTTAGAAATCACATTTTCTATTATATGACAAATCTAGTCAATAAATAACAAAATTAAACAGAGATGACAAGAAACCAGGAAGCAGACTTTTAGAGACAGGGAAGGGGATCAGTGAGAGAGACGACATTAACTAGCTTAGGTCTGATTAATATAGACCAAAAAGCCACTGAGCTTCCAACAAAATAATTTGTCTACATTGGTAGGCTTTTTTTTTTTTTGTACTGGGAATCAAACTCACGACTTCAGCACTTGCCAGGCAGGTACGTGCCACTGAGCTATATCCCTGGCCCAGTAGGTCTTTTAATATATAAACTATTCTTAACTGAAAATATATCAATAGGACATTCACAGATATGTGATTCACACTTTAATATGTAAATTTGAGGATTAAGATTATTTTATTCAGTGTTAGAACATAGGGTTGAGAAGAATTCTGCATATTGTTTTTTGAATATTTGCTGATACATGGTTAATGGTGGGGTGTCATCATGTAAAATCACTGCTGAGTGGGCCCCAATTAAATTCTTGTCCAAGTTCCCAAGGTCTGTGAATCTGACATAGAGTAAAAAAAATCTGAAGTTGGGAAATAACTCTGATAATGACATGAAAAAAGCCATTCAAGTTTTACACTTTAAAAAATCCCAATAATATATTGAAAATACAACAGTGAAACCAATTACGTGACAATTAACTAATTAATTATTATTATTATTTTTTGTCTTTTTGAGACAGGGTCTTGCTATGTTCAGGCTGGCCTTGGGCTCACTTTGTAGACCAGGCTGGTCTTGAACTCACAACAATCCTCCTGCCTCAGCCTTCTGAGCACTGGGATTACAGGAGTGTGCCACCATACCTGGTTCACGTGACAATTAATGATAGTAAAAATTTATGTGGTACTTACGAGAAACTATAAAGCCAGAACTGTAACTCTAGCTTTGTTCTATGTAGTTTTCTTCCATGTCCCTACAAATCCCACTGTATATTTTAAGAAATTGTAATAGTCACTTAAATAAAACATCAAGTTACTTAATTTTCAACTAGATTAATAAACCTGAATAGAATAATTTAAGTCATATGATTGCCTGCTCATGACCAGCTGTTTTAAATTAGAGTATTAAGTAATTTAGACACTCTTTCTTGCAAAGGTTGCATGATTTAATAAATTCCCATATGCCTCTACATGTGCCAACACTACTAGGTTATCTTCGATCCAGCTGCTGTTATGATACTAGCTGCCAACTTTCAAACAACCGAAAAGAATAATGAATCAGCTTCAAGTTGGCTCACTTGTAAACTTACATTGCTCGAAGCTAAAGTGTGGGCCATTTTCAACTGTAAAGCAAATTAATTAAAAAGATTTTGCATCCATGGTTTGAGAAGCAGAGCTTCAAAAATATCACTGAATTAGTGGTTTAAAAGCCTGCAGCAGGCATGGTGGTGCATGCCTACAATCCCAGCACTCAGCAGGCTAAGGCAGGGGGACTGCTGAGAGTTCAAGGCCAGTCTGGACTACATAGTGAGTTTGAGGCATCCTGAATTATGTAGTGATACCTTGTCTTAAAAAACAAAAACAAAAACAACCCCCCCAAAAAACAAACAAACAAACAAACAAAACCAAAAAAACCCTTATAGCTTCAGGTAAACTTTGATAGCTTGAATTTCAGGTTTAAATACTACAAATTCTTTTAAAGATTGGCTTTTTGAGGAAACATCAGGAAATGCTTCTTTCCCCATTTAATACAACAGGAAGATTGGAGAAGCTTCACAGAGACTGGAAGAAAAAATAAATAAATAAAATTCATATTTGTTGAAGGATCATTCCTCCCAAAAAGGTTTCAAAGGCTTCATGAGAAATGGCATACAAATGGAAAGGGTTACATTCATATAACATTTAACAACCAAATGAAGGACAATGTCACCAAACATACCTCTTTCTTTCTTCCTTCCTTCCTTTCTCTCTTTCTCTCTCTCTCTCTCTCTCTCTCTTTCTTTCTTTCTTTCTTTCTTTCTTGGTGGCACTGAGGATCAACCTCACCACCTCGTGCTTGCCAGGCAGGCACTTAGGTCACTGAGCCAAACTCCTGGTCCTAGTTTTTTGAGACGGGGTTGCACTATGTAGCTCAAGTTGGCCTTGTACTCACGTTGTAGCCCAAGCAGGCCTCAAACTCACAATGCTCCTCCTACCTCAGCCTCCTGAGTGCTGGGATTAAAGGCGTGCGCCACCACGCCCGGCAAACATGCCATTTTAGATTTGGATCATTTTATGAGTAAGTGTTGGGCATAAATCAGGGCAACATGCTAGTATAAGGCCCTCAAAAAATGAAAATGTTGTGTTGAATTTTAGTAAGTGTTGGACAAAACAATTTTATGCTGGATCAGATTACTGGTCCCATAGAAAGTATTGAAACTTTGGCATTTCCAAAATAAGCACTCATCCGTTTGGCATACAGTTTGATTAGTTTTTATAGTGCAAAAATAAACATAATAAAGAACCAAAGTCTCCTGAAAATATTGTGTGTACTTCCATTAAGCATTCATAATGGTTGAAAGTTATCCACTGGGTGAATGGACTTCCTCAACAGAACAGAAAAATTCTTTGTCACTAAACTACAAAGCTAGGTTGTACTGTCCTCATGGGTGTAGGGCTGTACTAGTCTTCACAAGCAACAGGATGGACTAAATGCATAATCTTATATTTCTAATGAAGTATCCAAGAGTCAAGTTATCACTGTTAATAAAGTGATTTTAGAGTTATAAATAGGGTACCTGAAATTTCTGTTATCTGCTATATAAAAGTTGCCAACATCCACACTTTTCAAATACATCTTAGCTATTAACGCAAACTTAGATAGAAGATTGCTTCTATTCTTGATGCACACATAGCACAATTAATTTAAAAATACTCTGGAGATGGCTAACTGGCCAGAGTCATACTCGATATCCCAGGAATTAACAGTGCTTCAAAAAATTATGGATAGACAAGTGTGAAATGGGGTGTCTTTTCTGGGCATCCCTTATATCTTCTCCAACAATCTCTGACATTTGTGGTACTGGAAATACTGGAGGCCCCTGGGTAGAGTACTTGGTTCTAGGATCTCCAGTTAGTCAAATACTTCTAGAAAAGCTACAAAGATGCCTCAGATAACTCAGAATTCAAAGAAAGACCTCTGTGCTTAGTCCACAAATAATGGCAAGAGACTATTTTCTAATAACTTGATGTGACCATTGTTTGACTTCTACATAGTTCATGGAAGTGGGCTGAAATTGTTCAAGGGACAAAAGATTTAAGAGGTCCCTCGTCAGAGCAATGAAAGGCTGGCATTTGTGAAACTGTTGTCGAGAGAGCCACAGTGACTCTGCAATCAAGTCAGCACTCACCAAAATAGAAGCAAAAGAGAGGTGCTGATTCCTTAACATCATGTAGTTACATTACTGCCACAATCTGGAAAGCATTCTTATCTATTCTGCATGACACAATGCATATCCATACTTGGCAAAATATTGCATGACATGAAGTATGTGCATTATTTGCTATTGCTTTAATAAGCAAGAAATTTCCCAGGTTTACCAATTTATTTGCAATTTTGAAACATTTTCTTCTCCAAAGACATAGCATTAAAGGATTCTTATGTTATACAACCTTGCCTAAAAAACCCAGCAAGGAAGGTATACGGGTCAGCAAAAGACATATAACACAAAAATGCCTTGACTGGTTCTGCTCAAGATCCAAGAGCCTCAGAACTGGAAGAGATCTGTTGCTACTCTGTTTTCTGCTTTGATGGCTGTATATACTTAATGATTGCAATTATGAAATCTCAGAATAAATATATTTTCTAGTCACTGATTTGAATATTTGAACAATTATCTGTATTTGTTTGAATGCACACTAAGTGTCTTTATTCCTGGTGGTTAGATTAATCAAGAAATGCCTAGGGGTGAAAAAAAAGATTAAAGAAAAGATGAAAAAAGAAGAAAAAAGTAAATAGGAGAATAAAAAGATTTTACAACAATTGCATGCACAGGATAAGTGACTAATTAAAGGTGGAAAAAATAATTGCTTACAATTTGTATAAAGCAATCACATCCATGTAGTACTTTGACATGGTACAAAGGTACATAATTATAAACAAGAAGATGGAAACAAAAAGTTGAATCTTAATCAAGAAAAATGACAGAGGAAAAAAAAAAAAGAAAGTAGGAAGGTCCATGCTACAAATATGTCAAGATAAATGACACATTCCCAGGGGGGATAACAATACCCTAGACTTGAGAAGGTCCGTGTGACCTTGGCTGGCATCTCTACTTCCTGCCTTGTGTAATCACAGAAGGCATCCCGTGTTTGGTGATGATGAGTAGCATTTTGAAGAACATAATTATGAGCTGCAAGTGTTTTTTGTGGAAACAAAATTACCATTCATGCCTGAGTCTGTGTAAATATGCCTTAATTTTGGTCAACAGTGATGTGGACTTGAAAAAAATAGACTCCTCAAGCCTCCTGGTAAATCACAAGTGCTCAAGTAAACTACAGGGATTAGTGTGTGAAAGGAAACACATTCCCAATCTTCTGCAAAAATACTCATCAGTAGAAAATTATCTATTTTGTAGTGACAAGACCTGGCCCCCACCTCCATGTCAACACCAGCTCAGAATTTCAAAAAGCCACATTAAAGGAGATTTAAAGCAGACCAAACTTAAAACAGTATTCATCTAACAGATCAGGTATAAAAATAATCACAATTCACCATACCTTCGAAGGCGCTGCAAGCTCACACAAATGAATGGTGTGCTGCGTACCAGTGGAGGAGGATATAAACTAAGAGAAAAAACCACATCAAGGGTGCCCAAGGAAGCTGAAAGGCTTTGAAAGTTTCCAAAGTCTCGCCTTCTCTCTTGTACCTTTAATTGTGAGGCGGCAGTAAGTGCACTGTTGCCATACACTTTCGAGAGGGAAAAAAAACCAATGGTTATTTTCTTAAGTACTAACAGACTTACTTCTCTCTCAGAAAATCCACTACTCTTTTGAAGTCAGCCACACAGTATTCTCTTTTCATTTCCATGAGCACACTGTCAGAGGCAGACTGGACTGGGATGTGCAGGAAAGCATAGACTCGAGGATGATTGAGGATTTTCGCCATTTCCTTAAAGAAATGGAAGGAGAAAGCATTCATTGTTTTAATAAATCAGGAAATGGTGTCCCTTGGATCAACACTGACAATTACAAGCAAACAGACATCGCTGAAAACAGACCCATCATCAAAGCTCTGAAGTGAGCATCAACTGCAAAATTCTAGGACGACACTTGGGAATTCAGTACCTCTTTCCTTGAATGCCCCAGAAGAATTATCTCATGTTCATTGTGTGTGTGTCTCTCTCTCTCTTTTGTGGCACCGGGGATTGAACTCACAACCTCACGCCTGTCAGAAGGCGCTTAAGTCACTGAGCCAAACTCCGGGGCCTAGTTTTTTTTTTTGAGACAGGGTCGCACTGTGTAGCTCAGGCTGGCCTTGCACTCGCGTTGTAGCCCAAGCGGGCCTCTAACTCACAATGCTTCTCCTACCTCAGCCTCCAGAGTGCTGGGATTAAAGGCGTGCACCGCCACATTGGGCTTCATTGTGTCTCTTAAATGACAAAACAAAGATAAAATCAAGTAATGTCAAATGAGGAAAAAGATCTGGGAGTACTTCAGAATAAGCATTGTCCTTCTTCACCTCCAAGTTTTCTTGTTACATTAGCAGAAGAATCAGCAGTATTTGAACAATGGAGACTTCATCATCCTGTGTGCTTGAATAGGGAAAGTTTCAAGTTTAGGTTGTCAACACTTTTTAAAATAAATACTTCAAGACAAAAAGAAACCCACAGCCCACAGCTCAGTTTCTTTTTTCTCATTTCAGTTAGTTGCTGGTCACATATGTTTTTGAGTATTTAGTATGCAAAAGATACATGACCAGATAATGAACACTGCCAGTTCACCCATGCATGGAGGAGCAGAAGAGAAGAAGAATTTATGTTAGAAAGTCAGAAAGAGAAAATGTGAGTGAAACAAATTGGGGAACATGGTGTTTTAAAAATTCCTTTAAGGATACAAAAGAGAGGCAAAGGTAAAGCTAGGTAACTTAATCATTTTTGCAATTAAGAGGAAAAGTGATCAATTTAGTCCTTCCCTGGTATAAGCTGTCAGGTGATCAATCAAGGAGAAAGAGGGAGAGGGAGGGCAAAGGAAGAAGAGGGGGAGGGAACAAGGGAGAGGAGGAGGGAGGGAGGGAAGGAGGGAGAGAGGAGAAGAGAACCAACACTAGTGATAAAAATGTCAAAAAGAAGTTGCTCTTCAATAACTTGCACTTGTCCAGTGACTTTTCTCATCTGATATTTCATTTCATCCTTAAATTATTCAAGAGTCAGTCATGTACACGGATCCACCTTGCCTTTTGATTCTCCATTTTCTTTTCACTGACTGTAAACGTTAACCTTTTTACCGAAGTGGACCCAGAAAAACGAACTCAATATCAGTTACCCCATGTGAGCAGTTTAGTTGTTCTTTAAATAAAATCCTTTTCACTAAGAAATTTAGACTACCAAATAAAATTACTTAATAGCTATCCTTTATACCTTCTCTTATACTATAGTGGAAATGGACTTAAATTTAATATGTAGTAGAAAGAGACAGACAGCGACAGTGACAGAGACAGACAGGAAGAAGAGATAGAAAATGAATGAGAATGAATGAATTTCAATAACCAAATATACTTTCTGGGCTGGGTACTTAGCAGGATGTTCATACTCTTACTCAAGCTACACTGTATATGAGGCAGAGTAACCCTTAGCATTTTGTACTCTTCAGTAAATATGCTTGTTATTAGCTATTAGTCTCTGATTTTCAGGTTTTTCAAGATTTCCAAAAACATTTAATAAAAATAGTTGTACTAAGGGGCAGGACTCACAGTTTCAAGTGACTTTAACTGTATCTACCATGGTGAGAAATGACAACATAACACATAACACACTTTGTAAAATAAAAGTTTGCTGTTAGTCTCTATGCTCTGGATTTCTCATATAAAATGAAAATAGTAATATTAACCCCTTTATAGAGATACTGGGCTATTGTGAAAGAGTTAAAGGTAATCCAGCATATGCCTATGTAGTAAGTATTCAAGATGTAAATTACACATTACCTGATAGTTTTTTTCCTTAGTAGGTAATTAAGGTTTGTGTTGACACAATTTCATACAGATTATAGGAATTTACAGTTCATAGAAAAACTTTTCAATAAATTTCCTAATGACCATGTGAAGGTGAAACACCCTGTGTTGATCTGTAAGACATAAACCTGGGGGTACCTCCCCAGATGCAGAGCCCCATGCCAAAGCAGTTTCTCTTGGAAATACTCAGGGTGGCCACCTACCATAAATAGAATACTGCAGCAGGGGCAGCGGGGCCCTGTGAGCGATGCCAGTGTACAAATTAAAAAGCTAATAGCAGCTGGGCTTGGTGGCATACGCCTTTAATCCCAGCACTCGGGAGGCTGAGGTAGGAGGAGTACTGTGAGTTTGAGGCCAGCTTCGGCTACAATGTGAGTGTGAGGTCGGCCTGAGCTACATAGTGCGACCCTACCTCAAAAAAACTAGGGCTGGGAGTTTGGTTCAGTGGCTTAAGCACCTGTCTGGCAGGCGTGAGGTTGTGAGTTTAATCCCTAGTGCCACAAAAATAAACAAATAAAATAAAATGCTAATAGCAAACGAGTAGGATAAATGTGGTGGCTTTTTTCTTCTTTGGTTCTCAAAGTAAGCCTTCTCAGCAGTTATTAACTTTAGCTTCATCCTACAAACTTTGCAACTGTATAATGGTAGGCACCAGAATACAAAAGCTAAACATGCTCCTCAATTAAAGTCTGTGTTTCTTCCACTAACAGAACCATGATTTAACAGAGATTAATGTACCCTAGAGAGATAAAACTTGTATTTTGTGTTTGTTTCTTCTTCTATTCATTTTTTTGCTCGGCACTCTTGGTTAAGAATAACCTTTGTCCCCTTCGCTTTGCCAAAATTTCTTCTGCTACGATTCCTCAGCAACCTGTCCCTGGTGTTGCTGAAGTGTTTACTTGGTTCTGCCTGGCACTGTGATAATGAATCTCCAAGACTAAATGCTCTGCAGGGGTGGAAATTATATTTTACACCTCTCTCTGGAGCTCCACAGTGGCTGTTACTATATACTAGAAAACATTTAAGTATAGATACAGGTAACAACTATAGCAATATACATAGAAAAGATATCTAAATATATTTATTTCTTTGAATTTATAAACCTGTATTCTTAATCAACATAAAACTGCATATATTAATGGAATGGAATGTGCTTGTAGATATTTTCACTAATAACAAAAATCAAAGTAAAATATATTTACTTTTTGAAGGAAATACATTTGAAATTAGTAATAGTCTGGTGTGGCTAAGGCAGGCAAACGTACATATTCAAACAGGTAAAAAAGCATTATAACTAGCTAGACATGGTGGCACACACATGTAATCCCAAACTCTGGGAGGGTGAGGCAGAAAGATCACAAGTACAAACCTGGCCTGGACAACTAAGTGAACTGGTGTCTCAAAAAAACCTTGGAGATGTAGCTCAATGCTACCAAATATTACATAAAGATGTAATATATGTTATATGGGTGAATATATGTGCTATATGAGTGAAAACTATATAAATGTATACAAAAGTAAAAATCAAGACACTTTAAAGGTAGCCTCAATGTGGGTTGCATTTTTAAAGGTCTGCTGGAGCGTTAGACTGGAGGCACAAGGTATTTCCTTATGGAGGCAATCAGTAAATGATGTGTGGTGACCAGGTTCACCAATGACAAAAGGAGCACTTTGTTCTGAGATAAACTGCAGCCATGAGCAGCGCTGTCTGAGCGGAAGGCAGGTACAGTTGTATCTGCATGGTGCATGTGCATATATGTGTTTGAGGTATTTAATACACCTCTATTAAAATATTTTAATATAAAGTCCTTTATAATTTAATTTCAATGTATCAAGGCTGTTTAAAATACAGATGCCAATTTTATGGAACAAGACTGGAGAATAGCTAACAAGGTTAATAAGACTGTTTCTATCCTATACTATTGCATGGCATTCTCTTCTTACAAAGTGTTAATAATATCACTTTGTTGGTTTTTATTGTAAACTTTAAAGAAAAGCCAAACTGAATTGAAAGAAATCAAGTTTAATATTAAAAAGCAATCCTATGCAAGGGGAAAATTTTTAAAAGAATTGCTAAATTTCATTTTTACTGTACTGCTGTCATCAAATTAATCATCAAAGTCTACCTGGTTTTGTATAAATATACTACTAGCTTAACAAAATCTCTCAGCATGTGAGAGCATATAAATAGTTTAATATGTGCATTCAGATTCATTTACACTCACACTGATAGTTAACAGAAAGTCCTCTTAGATGACAGCTTCTTATGAAGTACATTATTTTTAAAATTAAAAATTTATACAATACAATGTTTTCAGCTAACCTAAGTTACATGATAAAGTGAAAAAATACTTCAAAGAAAAAGGAGAGGAAGTAAACCATATTCTTTGGAAACAATTTAAAAACAGCTTAAGATATAACTTACGTACTACAAAATTTGCCCTTTCAAAATAAGTAAATAACCTTTTCTAATATATTCATAGAGCTGTACAACTACTGTTATGATCTAGGTTTGGAACATTTTCATCCCCTCAAGACTAACTCTGTACTCATTAGCAGACATGCTCCATTACTTCTTATTTCATGACCTGCTCTAGCCCTAAACAACCCTAGTCTACTTTAGAACTCTTTAAGTGTCCAAGACATTTTATATAAATTTAATCATATACTATGTAGCCTTTGTGACTGGTTCATTCACTATGTTCATGAGTCAGTCATGTTGTAGCATGTAACAGCATTTATTTCAATTAAATAATAAAACATGAGGGTCTGGAATTTATTGAATTCATCATTTCATGCAAACTATTCTAGTTGTTCCAAATGTTAGTTTGATGAGGGTGGTAAAAGCAAGTTTTACCCATACATGTGGATTTGACTCAAACATTAAAATGGTATAAATTTATTAAAAATTAGCTAAAATTGTAATAAAGATAAAAGATGGGTAAATGGTATGGAAATTCCTTTAATTCTGGTTCTGTCTAAGAATGAGAAATATAATAATATTATGCAAGTTTTTAATTCCTACTCTGTTTTAACTTGATAAAATATACAATACATAAAATTTATCATTTTAAGGATACAACTCAGTGAGATTAAGTACAGTTACAAAATTGTACAACAATCACTTGTTACTTATGTCCAGAACTTTTCATCTTCACAAACTGAAACTGAGGCCACATTCAGGGACAACTCCCTACTCCTTCCTCTCCCAGCTTCTGGCAGTCACCACTCTACTTCCTGTCTCCATGAATGTGACCACTCCAGGAACCTTGCATAAATCTTGAGGTATTTGTCCTTCTGTATCTGACTTAATTCATTTACCAGGTTTCCAAGGTCTATCCCTGCTTTGGCAATGTTACTGCAGCTTTTGTGTATCTTTTTTTCAGGCAGTTGATAGCTTTACTCTCAATGTCAGAATGTGATACACAGACCTGTACTCACACTTATTTCCCTGTCTTGCAAGTGTACCAAACATTTTCATGCTGCAAGTGTTCATCTTGCTTATTTTTATTTCTCTATTTCCTTGCTGAATGCTCGACATTTCAATACTTCAATTATAATTAAATGTATAAACGAGTGAATGACACAGATGATTAGTCTGCCTGGTTATTTTCAGTAAACCCTATACACTATTAGAGAACTGTTAAAAGAGCACCGCCTGAGTTCTAACAGATGCCATTTCTAGAATCACCCCTGGAAAGTTATATATCCCAAGATAAAATAAGACCAGAAACATATTTCAACCCTTATTGCATTAAGATCATTATAACAGTTATTAAGTGAATCACAAATACTTATATTTATTCTCAGCAATTTAATAAAAATTACCATTAACAGCATCAGAAAGTGAAGAAGGTATCATAAGAAGGGGACATTCCAAGTCTTTGTGTCCCAAATGGAAAGGATAGATATTGTGAACAGATTCTAATTTGTTTGATCTATAACTTAATCATAACAGGAAATTAAATTCTTAACTGCAAAGAGTTAACACTTTCAGTATTTGTGCTAAAATAGGGTGAGATAAAATGTCTGTTTTAATTAGGTTTCACAGAAATGTAAAAGGACTTTAGTGCTCCTTTACCATTACTACTTCATCTTGGTGTCACAGTCAACGATCAGACTTTACATTATGAAGATAAAAATACACATCTCGATACTAATGTCAAAATGCTAAAAGTTGTAATTACACACAAATACATACATTTATTTTCAACTGATTGTATCAGCACTTTATTTTTAAATTATTATTCTGCTCTGTCAAGGCCAAGGATTCAAAACAGAGTTCCTATTTTCTGATCATAGAGGTGGTTACACCAATCTATACATATGTTAAAATTCATGAAACTTAAATACTATATTACTTTTAAAGCAATGAAAAGTAAAACGATTATTAAAATGCATTGTGAGCCAAACACAATATG